>CAUYQG010275886.1:0-17090 GCA_963574415.1 Tarsius wallacei | reverse complement strand
TGCTAGGATTACAGGTATGAGCCACCATGCTTGGCTCTTTTTTCGTTTTGGATGCATACACGGCTATATTCTATAGCAGCTGTTTATTTTTAGATTTTGGGGGGGGGGTTGAGTTGGAATCTCACTCTATCTCCCAAGCTGGAGTACAGTGGCACTCTCACGGCCACTGCAGCCTCTACCTGCTGGGCTCAGGTGGTTCTTCTGTCTCAGCCTTTCAAAGAGCTGGAACCACAGGTGTGAGCCACCACACTCAGCTTATTTTTTTTTTATTTATTATAGAGACAAGGTCTCACCATGTTGCCTAGGCTGGTCTTGAACCTGTGAGCTCAGGCAATCCTCTCTCCTCTGCCTCCCAAAGTGCTGGGATTACCGGCATGAGCCACTGCGTCTGGCCTTATTTTTAGATTTTTAAAAGGTTGTAGATAGATTCTGTAAACTAGGTACAGAAGATTCAGTCCAATACAAGGTATGACACTGATCACAAAATGACCACCATTGTTGTACGATCCCTAATCAAAACTAAGTGTGACTTTGGCACAAGCCAAACTTTAAAAGAAAGTAAGAGTAAAATGAAAATTCTCAGCCTATTGAGCCATTTACTTAAATACTTCTTGTGGTCATTTCCTCTTTATTTTATTTTATTTTATTTTTTTGAGTTGGAATCTCACTGTCACCCAGGCTGGAGTGCAGTGGCATGCTCATGGCCACTGCAGCCTCAACCTACTGTGCTCAGGCGATCCTTCCACCTTAGCCTTCCAAGTAACTGGAACCACTGGTGCACGCCACCATGCTCGGCTAATTTTTTTATGTATTGTAGAGACGAGGTCTCTCCAAGTTGTCCAGGCTGGTCTTCAACCCCTGGGCTCAGGCAATCCTCTCACCTCCGGCTCCCAAAGTGCTAGGATTACAGGCGTGAGCCACCACACCCGGCAGTTACTTCCTCTCTAAATATACCACCTAAATCTATTTCAATAAAATTATCTTAATTATATTTGTATAAATAAGCTATACAAATAAAAAATAAATATGGTACTTCTGCTGTTAGAAGTTGAATGTATTGAGTGACCAGCTCATCTTAGAAGCTAAACTATAAAACATTATATATAATTTTTCAAAAAAGAACTGTGTAGCTTTAAACAGTGACACAGGTGGCTGAGTAGATGGTTGCCACTCCAGTGTGAAGAAAAGCTTACATATGTTTATTCACTCATGCATCCATTCATTCATCAATCTATGCTATGTACCAAGCACTACGTTAGGCACTGGAGTTATCAAGAAGGATAAAGATATAATCCCTTCTTAAAGGGGAAACAGGACTGTAAACAAATCATGGGGAAATTATTTAAAGATAAAATTTGTGCCGGGCATAGCAGTAGCAAAGAGGAGGAGAAAATGATTGTCACAAATAGCTTCAACCTTGAGAGGCTTTGCTGATCTGGATTTTAGTAACTTACTGTAAAATATCACGGCTGGACAAAGACAGAAAGAAAGGACATCTTATACGATTTAAGTATCTGAATAATTTATAATGGCCTCATTGCTTAGAAAACTTCAATTCATTTTGGCGACATGATGAGATCACTGGTCTCAAAGCATCCAGCATTGCAGGGCCTGAAAAAGAATTCACAACTGTAATTACAGTATTTTTAAAGGGAGTGCTAGTCATGATTATTTTCTTTGGTCAGGAGGGAAAATGCTTATTTACTTCAGATTTTTGCAGCATACTTACCTACCTTAGATTTCTTATCTCTGAGCTAAGCAAACCATTTTAATTTTAAGCAAAGCCACAAAGCATGATTTCTCAAAATACATATTTAATTAATAGCTTACTATCTTGGCCATCTCCACGCTAGACTGTGAGCTTCATCTAGGACAAAGACTATTTCTTCTTCAACTTTACATCTAATGCCTAAGCACAATTCCTGGCACACAGGAAGCAATAAATACTTGTTAAAAGAAAAATGTAAATATAGACCTTTAAATCCTTACCAACTGTCAATATTCGAGTTTTTTAATGCCCACCATTTGTAACCTTTTCTTGTTCTTATTCTCCTGACAAGAAGCCAGGGAAAAGAATTTCCAAATAGCCTAATAAACAGTGTATCAGTGTTTGAACAAATTAAAACCCCAAGACTTACCAGAGAACTTTAATATTCAAAAAATCAAAAAGAGGAATCTTACATAAACCTTTACATTCAGAATCAAAATTGTACACTTCTGAAAGTGCTCTTCTTGTTGGATCTCTGCGAGATAGCTTTGTAAACAGAAAACTGCAGACGCGACCCGAAACGTCATTGAAGATGACTGTATTTATTATTTTTATTTTTATCCTCACTTTTGCTGTAGTTGCTGTGAATGGCTTGGAACATGCAAAATATGCTAAACAAGAAACCTAGCCCCTACCTGAAGAGTTGGCAGTTGAAAGGCACAAAGGATTTAAAAGCCTCTTGAAGAGCAGCCTTTTGCTGCATAGATGCCAGGCAAGACAGTATGTGGCAGGAAAAGAGTTGGGGAAACTGCTTTAAAAACCTATTAACTAGGAATGTGAAAAAGCAGGGAACAATCGGGAAAGGAGGGAGGTGCTTGCTGTTTAAAAGGCTTTTAAAACGTGACCATATTTTTGTTGGCTTTTTGCCTGCAACATACAATGAGGATGATGTACTGAATGACTAGCTGGCTGTTGGGGGTGGAATGAATGGAAGCTGGGCTAGGAAGTCAAGGCTGAATTTTGAGATGCCACTCTGGACCGTGTGCAGCTGCTGAGACAATGCTCGGCAGTGACTTCGTGAATGCGAAATTCAGCCAGCCTGCTCAGTCACCTTTTCATTTTTGTGTTTTTCTGGGTCCCATAAATATTTGCCCGTGCTGCCTCTGCTGCAGATATTAAGGAGTTAATAAATTAGCCAGCCAACAGGCAGGAATCAGGAAAAGCTACAGAACTTAGAATTGAACAGCTGACAGCAGATTCTGCAGGTGCAGGACGGGAATCAGCTCTGCATTTTCTGCGCAGCGCAGTTTTCTCTGTCTGGCCTGTGGCCTGATTTCCTGGCCTCTTTAGGATAAGCTGAGTTATAAGGGAGAGAATTCCAGAAGGCCTTGCTCTATGATCCTGTGAACTCTAACCTTAAAAAAAAATCCTACATTGAGACTGAAAATATTACATATTATATATGATATGATAATATTACAATATTACATATTGGTGAATTTGGGTTTCATGTTAGGAAAGAAAAACGTTCTAGATGCCATCTAAGGAAAACATTGTGGATTAAACAGCACACGCTGCAAATGAGCCTCCTGCAGTTGAAATGTGTGGGGGAGGGAAAGGGAATTGCTGTTTGTAGTGAATATCTAAGTTCCACAGCAAGTAGTCAGGTCATAACGGATGAGGGGAAAGACGAGAACTGGGCTGCCTGCAAGTGCATAATTCTCCTAAACTAGTTTATCAAATTCTTCTCATCATTCCACTTGATGGTAATGGACAGTCAAGGCCAAACTCTACATTGTAGCTGTTCTTCCAAATCTTTTTGGCTCTATAGTGGTAAAACTATTCATTAAATAACACTTGAAAATGTCCAATACGACCCTTTGACTAACAAAACATTCCCGTGGTTCTTCTGGGAAGGACTTTGGGTTGTCTGCACCGGTGATAGTAGTCGTGGCTGATTGGATTGATAACAGGCAAATTCATTTAATTTTTTTTCATGCTGGTGAATATGGCCTACACCTCCAAAATCTTTTGACCAAACTCTGTTATGAGGTACATATTTACAATAAGGATAGAAAAACTCAGAGATCTTGGGTTTCTTTTTTCCAGATAGACTCTAGGAAGGACAGATAAATGTCTTACTTGGCAACATTCAAAATAGGAGTTAATACCCACTACTAAATCCCACTTTGGACCTTTTCCTTCAGTCGACTCTAAGTCCCTAAAATCCCATGCTTCCAATTTTCCCTTCTAAAACTGAAGAGCCTATGATTTTAGACCATAAGAGATTAGCTACTTTCAGAAACACTGGTCTTAGTTCGTTAGACTTAGAGAGTTCTTAAAAGGTCTCCCAATCCAAAAATGTCTTTCCCAGTCTTTCTGTGGAAAGCCTAAAATTGCGCCATTAAAATTCTGACATTTAGAGTAATTATTTGTCGCTCATTGACAAATTCAATTTCAAAACAGAGTAAAATTAAATAAATATAAAACATTATATATATAGTAAATATAATTTTTAAGTATTTGTGGGCCAAAAATCAGGAGGGAATATAGAAAATTTAAGTTACTTATGGTGTTAAGGTGGTAGTATCATAGATTATATCTTCCTTTTAAAATTTCTCTTTAATGTGCTGGTAACAGACATCGGTAGGGAAAAAAATAATACCGCTTTCAAAGACTTTAATTCCACTTGACCACTGTATCTCTAGCCAGTGGAACGTAAAAATTAAGTAAACAAATTTTTAAAATAAAAACTATAAGAATACTCTCGCATTGTGATTTCTAACTAGACGTAGGGGTAAAAACATAAAACAGCAACTATTCAACTGCCAGTTAATGAGTATTTATTATGGGAAAGGAGATTTGTTGGGTGATATAAAGGAAACAAAAATGACTAAGATCTGTACCCCCACCCCCCACTTCAAAGAGCTTATGGCATGAAGCTAGTAACTTTGAAGAAAGAACACATTTTTCCTTCCGGTCATCAGTACATTTTGGCGAACCCATTTACTAGCCATTTGTTTCAGATTCTGAAAAGCCGAAGGATGGGGCAAGCCCAAGACACTACCCAGGAAAGACCAGTCTGGATGAAGACACTTAAGGAAGGAAGACGACGGCCGTGGGCCCAGGCTGGGAGACTCGACAGCACACACGAGGAGAGAGGATGAGTGTGTGCTGGCCGCAGACCAGGAGCGCTTCAGAGGGTGGGCCAGAGCTAGCTTTGACTTCCAGCAAATCATCTGCAAAATATAAAGTGAACTACAGCAAAGTACTCTCTTGATCAATCGAGGAGTTCCAAGTAGTCAAGGAGGGATGTCTATGGACAATGTGCCTTCATAGTCACAATGTAAACTCTGAAGTGACCTGTATTTGCTGATAAGCCCCTACTGTCCAATCGTTTTTGAAGTTCCCTCGAATAGCTGATATTTGCAGGTCTCTTTGTTCCGTTATTTTGTTCCAAATATTTCAAACCAGATGGAAAAGGCAGTGTCCTTAAGGAGCCAGTTGCCATTAAAATAAGGTTATTTTCCAAGTTGTTTGGGAAGTGGTGTACTTTCTTTTTTCTCCCTTTCTAGACTTCAACATACATATTTTTCCTCACTGGTAAAGACACATGACATTGAGAACTATGAGATGAACCTACTTAAACAGGCTTCAAAACCATACCACCATCCTATTATTTTTAAATGTTTCTCTTTCTAAAAATTCCTTTCTTACAACTGATCACTCTCTTTGGGAAGCACTAACACTCACGGGCCCAAAGTTTCAATTTGGTCCCCAATACTCCATTCCTAGACAATATCTTCCTTTTTGCTCCCCCTTCCCCCTCCCCACCCTCTGTCAGTATCCATCATGTTCCTTTCTCTAGCCACCCTCTTCATTCTGAATTCTTCCTTTTGGGCCAAGCTGTCTGCCCTTTTCAGCCATATTTACTTCCTCCTTCTCTTCCTCCTTTAACCCCTTTCTAGACCTTTCAATGATGCATACTGAAATGTGTGACTCACTGTTTTTCCCATACTGAACTTCCATTCATAAAGTGTCCCTCCTCTACCAGACTGTTCTAAGAAAACATTCTTTTAAGCATCTACAACTTGTGTACAAATAGAGACAGCAATTCGATTCCACTTCATATGTGTTAAATCAAATGTGCTCAAGAATATGATTTCCTACTACCATTCTTATTCAGCATTTTCTGTGACTCTTTATTAACCCTTTCTATTGCAACATGGAAACTTTAGCTAGCTGTGGTATAGTCTAAACTATACGTGGGACAGTGATAATGACCTTCTGACCCTATGGTTCTTCCTGGCTGTGGGTAGAATTGAGAGCACTTTTTCAATTTCTCCCTTGTCTTTGCTTGAACATACTGGAATTACAACCTCTGACAAAGGTAACATCCCTTTTGTGGTGGAAACAAAAGGGGTATGTAATTAATTGGTTAAGATTACATTACATGTTTAGATGATGAAATCCAGTTGCAGCTCCATTCCTTTATTTTCTCTAGCTGGATCTGGTCTTTCAATAAGACATTATTGACTGGCATCTTCCCCAGAGCAGGTGCTTTGGAATATAGTCTTGCTGCTTTGAGTTCTTCAGACTGAACAACTACAGCATGGGTCAAGAGAATCAGCTATGAGACAATAACGCCCAGTGTCTCAGGACGAGCACAGTAGATGATCCATGTCCAGGTGGCACTAACAGAAGGAAGGGTCCTCAGATTCATAAGAGGGGCTAACCTTTTTCCAATTAACTCAGGTGGCAGGATATGAATTACAGTTTCACCTGCCATTTCTCTGCAAAATTCTAGAACTGAGAGGAGGAAAGCAATTTTTAAATAATTCACCATGGTAGATTGTGCTACGGTGACATTGTAAAGTGAATTTTTAATTTCTATGAAGATGGAATCAATTAATGCCACAATCGCGTTGTATTAGCAAGTGCTAGCTTTTTTTTTATCACACCAAATAACTATACCTTTGTATCTAAAATTTACAGCACTTATCGTTACTATTGTAGGCTTTACATCATATCACCTTTGATTGCTCCGAATAGCACATTATTGCCTATTTCTTCCTTTTCGCTTATTTGACTTTGGCTTGTGGTTTGTCTTTATTTGTTAAAAAGAGATGACTTGCAATTTTTGCTTTTAAAAATGATATGATACTCATATTGGCTGCAGAAAATATTTAAAATGTGTGCTTTTCAAAGAATGATCAGATCATTTATTTGTCTTTTACATAAAAATGATTATATTCATCTCAATTATTTTTGCCAAGGACTGTAACACTAATTTTACTCTTTCTAAAAATTAAAATAGCAAACAGTTTATATAAGGTGTTGATAATTACCTATATTATTGTACTGCTGTGACAGATGTTGGCAAAAAAGCCTAAAATGCCTACAGCTGTGCACTCCATGACATCTAGTTTATACTCAGACAGAAGGCTAACAGATGTTCTGAACTGTCACTTTGCCTAAATGTTTTTAAAGTCTAAGGACCTGCTTTATAATTCACCAGAGTCTGGTTTGGTTTCACAGAGGTCCTCAGAATTCCCATCTGTGACAATTAATGTTGAAGACATTGATAAATCAACCCTTGTGTTTTCCCTCTTCTTTAACAAACAGACCTCAGTTTATATACGAAGTGTGGATTGTGAAGGCTGTTGTTACAGACATCCTATTTGTAAGATTCTTTCCTTAAATACAGATAGAATGGAGCTATCAGAATACATGGGGGTTTGTTTTGAGCCATGGAAAGGGCTAGGAAATCATCCATTCTTTCTGCTAAATTATATGTGCCCTGGAAGTAAAATGTTAGCAGCTTCCAGCGACAACCTCCAAAAGTTCTATTCTTTCTAGTGAATAAAAAAGTGTTTAGTTATTTTCCTTCAGCATCTTAACGGCTCTGCTCATAACGAGCACTGTTAATTGTGCAGCCTGTGAAAATAATGGAAGAAGAAAATAAACAGCATACGGAAAGTAGACAGCCCATCTTCCCTAGCGCGACACCCTAATACTCCCTCTTCCCAAACCTACCTTCAGATACTTCCTACAGAATTACTGCCCCATGCAAAGGCCATCAATGCCTTGTTTGCTGTTGCTCTTAATTTTAACAAGCTGGATTCCTGTAGTACACTTGCTTAATAGTTTAAACATTCTGTTCACAATCAGGTGTTTGGCCTATCCTGTTTCTCCTCCATTCTGTATAGAAATATAACTCCAAATAGTACATCTTTCTGGGTTTGTTTCTAAATTAGTCCCCACACTTAATTATGAGGATGAGAGGGATGCCTTATTCCTCTTTGTTATAGGCTAAGCTCTCAGTAATCCCAAACAAAAGAGCCAGTTCTGGAAGATATAGGATTTGCTAGCAGGATTATGGTCTCATAGATAATGATGTGCAGTCAGCAGAAGCGAAGCTTTATTTTAATTCAAATAAGCTAGTAAACAAACCACTGACAAGTCTGCTGGTGAGAGTAACTGGCTGCTGTTGCCACATTGGCAGCTAAATTATAGAAAATCTATTATACCCTGTTCACCATATGTTTAATTTAATACAAGATACAAATTAAACTAGCCACAGTGCCTATTAAAATAACAATACTTTTTTTTTAATATTTGAATGTCTTAAAATAATTTCTACTGACCTCGTAAAGGGTAGTTTTGATACAGGTGATTATCTGGGGTGGGGGAAAGAGGTAGTTAATAGAAGGCAAAAAAAATTTAATTGCCTTATGGAGAAAATAAAAATATGAATGTTCATTGGTTTGCAGTTGTTAATAAGGTTAATTAGCAGTCATGTGTTCTGTTATTACTATATTTCCCTCCCATCCTTTTTGTTTCTGAGGCTAGGGTTTTAAGAGTGATAGTTTGACTTATGTGAGTCAATCCTTAGCCAATAATTACCTGGATGAAGCCAACCTGTGGGTAGCCTCAGGCCGAATGCCAATTGAGACATGTATTCTGACAATTGAATTTAAACTCAAGGCCCAACTTTGGTTGAAAAAAGACATGCACTTTTATATTCCTGCCTCAGTCAATTGCTCTGTAACCAAAAGACCCAAAGTAGAATCAGAAGTGAGAGGCTGCCTTTCAAAGATAGGAAAAAAAAAAGATAAGCCCACACACTGTTCACAACAAATTTCCTCCTGTACCCACAACAGTAAGCAACCGATGATGCTTGCTTGAATCCATTTGGACTCAGTCTACCAGATTTTATAGACCAGACTGGGTTTTTAAATTATAGAACGGCTGGGCACGGTGGCTCAACCTGTAATCCCAGCACTTTGGAAGGCCAAGGCGAGAGGAGTCCCTGAGCCAGGGGGTTCAATACCAGCCTGGGCAACTTGGTGAGACGTCATCGCTACAATAAATCACCACACACAAAAAAAAGTCTAGCCGGGCGTTGTGGCATGCGTCTGTAGTTCCAGCTACTTGGAAGGCTGAGGCGGAAGGATCGCCTAAGTCCAGCAGGTTGAGGGTACAGTGGCCATGAGCAGTGTGCCACTGCACTCCAGACTAGGTGACAAGAGTGCGACTCCAACTCAAAAAAAAAAAAAAAAAAATTTAGAGAGCTAGATTTGAAACGCCGAGCCTCTCTTTCCCAGCTGTGAATCCATAGACACTGAACCTAGCTGGATCTTCCTCTACTCTGGAAGGGAGGATGGAGGTGGGGAGAAGTGTATAGTTTCAACTTTACAGTATTATTATGAGAAGTAATTCAGAAAAAATATCTGGTACATGATAGATACTCATTAAAGAGCAGCTCCTCTCTTTCACCCTCAAGCAAATAGAAATGTAGCCCTTTCGTCAAGAGGAAAAGGAGAATGGCAGGAGAAGGGGCTCGGGAGAGGTGTACCTCGAAATTCCTGAAATCGGTTTCCTGGGATCATTAACTCCTTTCCACAGGCAAAACCCAAAATGGCACGCTCTTTTCTCCCAAAATTCACCAAAATACTTACTCTCATTAAGAATGTATCAGCAAGCTACCCAAACCAGCTGCCTTTCCTTGGGCCTATGAGATGGAAAAACAAAAAATCATCATCACGCTTTGAGATGACTTTTCAAACTTGTATGTACAGACTTTGCACTGGGTCTGCAATGGTGTGGATGGGGTTGTACTATGCAAATTTGGCTTCAGAGAATAGAAGCAGACCTGAACTAACGGTGTCCTGGTTATCACAATATGGCATAAAGTGTGCATTTGGAAAATGTCCGTAGTTTCTATTATTTTTGAAGTCCAACAGATGATATCAATATTTGGCCCCAAAACAAGTTAAGTTATCTTAGATTAATGCAAGAAGTTATTTCCAGAGCACGGTACTGGTAAGAATATGCCGGAGGGACACAAGACAAATATCCCATGGTCCTTTCCCTTCCCTCCACTAACCTGTTACTCAGAAGTTGAGAGACCAGAGATAGATCCATTTATCAAAACACTGAATATATTGATAAATTAAGAAACTGAAAAAGAAAAGGTCACAACATCTGTGGCATGTTTTAAATGTTTAACATTTTAAAAGTAATACATTCAACACATAAAGGCAAAACACACGAGTGCACGCATATCTTAATTCTGGATAGAGCAAGAAAACGTAAGGGAAGTCATTGATGGGCGCTCCCCATAGGCCTCGCTTCCACCTCTGCCTTTCCACCTCGTTAAAAAGCACACACCCTCCTTCGCGCCTGTCTAGTCGCCTCGTCTAGTCCCTTAGCATAACACAGGCCAGAGAAACTCAGAGTTCCAGAGCGCGGGTGGGAAGGAAGACCATGCTGGGTACCCGGCCACTCTGCAGGCAGGCCGCCATCCAGCCTGCGCCGTCCCCGTCGCCACCTTCGCTTTCCAAGCCCTTAGCTCCGCGAACTCCGGTTCCCGCCTTTCCACCCCGTCACCCCCACCGCCACCCCCAGGTGATCACGATCCAGCCCTCCGGAGGGGATCTCCTGGGCTCGCCCACCCGGGCTACGGGAGAAGAAATCACACCGGCCACACTGTGCACTGGAAGGCACGAACGGTTCCAAATTCACCTCGACATTGGAGTCTAGAGTCAGGGAGATCTTGCTCGGCCTGCTGCGCCTGGGAGCAGCCAGTGGGCCCGCGAAGGCGAGGGGGGAGGGGCGGCCTGGAGAGACCCGGGGATCCTCGACTCCCTCGGCCCGGCCGCCCGATCGTCGGCGGAGAGGCCTGGCCAACCTCGGGGCCAGGGCGGTGCCCGCGCCGCGCTGGGCGGTGGGTCCCGGAGGGGCGCGGCTGGGTCGGGCGCAGCTCCCAGGGGCGCGGGGCACCCAGCCGGCCGGCCTGCGCGCCCGTTGCGCAACGCGAGCGAAAGGGGACCAGGCTGGCCTGCCCTGCAGGGCCCAGGAAGCCAGAAGGCCGGGCTCCCTCTGCAGAGCCTCGTTCTGCCTCCGCCCAGGGCCCCTCGGGTTTCGCAGACCGAGGAAAGGATGGGGGAGGCGGGAAGTTTATTCTAGAGGCTTTGAAAAATGAGGTTTCCAGGTCTCTCCACTGCGCGCTCCCAGGTGCAATTTTGCAGTCTAGAGCGTCTGAAATGTAAACCACGTCCTCCTCCAGTCGCGTCCCGCGGGGACGTCGGCCCGGCCGCGGTCGCCGGTCCCGTCGCAGCGCGCGTCCCGTGGGGGTGTCGTGTAGTTTGGGCTTTGTCTGCGTGGATGGCCGAATCGCATTAGGCCGGGTGGCCTGCCCCTAATCCCGTGGAGTCTCGGAAAGCACCCGCCTTTTCGACTCTCCCGCAGAACGTGGGCGGCAATCGCCCCCTCGGACCCGGCGTCCGGGCTCCCATGGGACCGCGCGTCCCGGCGGCTGGTGGCGGCTGGAGCGCGAGGAACGCGCGCGTCGGCGCAGCCCTGCGAGCCCGCGGCCCAGGACGCGCCCCCGGAGGCCGAGGCCGGAGAGCGAGCCCGCTGAGCCCGAGGGTTCCCACGTGGAGAGGGTGGAGGTGGCCAGTTAGCGAGCGATTGATGGCTTAAGGAGAGAGAAGCACAGCCTCCACGGTAGCCGGGGGTTCAAGCACGCCTCGAAGCCACCCGCGTGGAGCTCGGGACCTGTGTGGTCACCGTTCACGGCACACCCAGACCCTGATCGTGCGTATCGGGCTTGCTTATAAGCAGCACTCGCCGCCTGAGCAGCAGGTCCCAGGTGCCCTCTTGCTAATCCCCTCTGCCAAGAGTCGCGTAATTCCCTTTTTGTTTTTAATTGCCACTTTGCCATCCTGTCCTCTCCCTCCCTCTCTTCTTTCTTTCCTTCTACCCTTCCTGGCTTCCGTCTTCCTCCTCTCCTTTCCTTCCTTAATCTGGGGCGTTCGTGCTGAATGTCATTTATTCACCGGCGTCCCAATCTGAGGGGAGGGGGGACCCCTCTCCGCCCTCCCCAGGGTGGCTTGCGCTCCCGCAGCTGGAGAGTTTAGCTTTGGCTCCACAGTGGAGTTTCCCATTCAGAGCCACCTATAAACGCCGTGAATTAGCTCTCACGGTTTCCCAACCCCATGGAAAGCCATTCCTAGAACCTAGCATCGTTTTAGTGGTGCGTTGTTTGCTCCAGCCGGAGGTGCTGACCAGTCAGCTCAGTTTCTGCCCCTGGATACAGAAAGGTTTTATGTTGTTGTTGTTGTTGTTGTTGTTGTTGTTTTAAAAGCAGTTTTCCACTTTTACAAAACCGGTTCCTGATTCCCTCATCTACCAAGGCAGTCTGTCACTTTGGCCCTGCACCTTGCATTTCACATTCTACATTTCAGTTAAAGGCTGAAGCCTTCCCCGTGTCCGATGGAATGTCACTGCGCCACAGCTTTGGAGACAACTTTTGCTGACTTGCCCAAAAAACCGTGCTCCTCATCTCTCACAGGGTGGCGAGGTCCACTGAGAGATTCCTAACTTCCGGCTGGGACTGAATACATTCAAGTAATAGATGTCTAAGGTTTCCTCACCCTTGGTCACCTTGGGCTGCTCACTGGTGCCCTCCTGTCTTGCCTCCTTAGATTCAGCCCAAAGCTCCCAGTGGGAAGAAGACAGCAGTCCTGATTCTTCTTTCAGTTTGCTTTTATCAGTTGGAGATGTCCTTTATAAGTTTTGATATCAGAAAAAACATATGACGAGGGAGGCATGATGAGATCATTTAGTCATCTCAGTGAATTACTTTTTTATGAAAATACTGGATAAAACATTTCACAGTAACCCTCCCCCTTTCCACCTTTACTTGGGTGAAATGTTTCTACTACTGACTTTTAATTTTGCAGAGCGCCCCCACCCTCTTCTACAATACCATAGATAACAGATATACACACCTTAGCCTGTTAAGGGTCACTCTTGACTTGCACCCTTCATCACCCTTCCCACCCCACTCATCCTTATGCAGGCGCATTTTTTTCTTGATCCAGAGAGTGTTGGGATGTGCATACGTCTTTTAGGATTGCCCTGACTTTCATTCTTTTTGAACTGATATTAAGCTGTCTATCCTGAGATACAAAATCAATTTTTGAAAAACAATCATGTGAAAAATGGTTTAACTGCTGTTTTGATGTCTTGGTTTTTCAATTTTCATAGGGAAGGCTTTCACCGGTGTTTAAGTAATAGTCCACCCGAATCCCCTTTTTAGGTGACTCCAGACTGGTGGTAAACCAGTAACATAATCGTTTCCAAAATGAAAAGAAGTTGAGATCAGTTGTGTTGAGGATTCATTTGAGTATTTATCTTTCTTTCATTTTAAAAGGTTTGTGAGAAGAAAGGGAGGAATAAACTGGGGGAGGGCAGAGGCAGAGAATCTATGAAAAGTTGTTTTTAAGATTGAAGTCACTTCTCCAGACTATTGTCTTGCCACAAGTGACAACGCAGAGAGCAGGAGTCCTGAAAGTGGATTACTGTCACTCGGTGCTATTGGAGGCCCAGAGAGTCCTGGCATTAACTCCTATGGAAAGGTAAACAGACCTCCCCAGCAGCACCCTCACTGCCAAGCGTTCAGGCACTCAGAGTTGCTACAGACCTCCGCTGGGTCTAGGTGGCAGGGCTTCCCTTGGGAGAGGAAGCGGATGCTGCCTGCAGAGCTGAGAGGGGGAAGTTGAGTGGCTGTAAGAGCATGGCCGAGGGGACAGGGTGCTGTACCAGGAGGGCTGGGGCCACCGGTCCCTCCCCACTCCACATGGTGCAGTCCATGAACCAAAGATGGCTAATGATAGACCTAAGAGAACCAAGAGCAGGGCCTTGGGGGTGCTAGAGACCAACCTTCAGTTTGTTCCACTCCTCCTACTGGGCTCCCGTCCTAGGGTTTCCAGGATTGGAGACCCTACCAGAGGAGAGGGCGGACATGATAAGGAAACAGGCCTAGCGCCAGCGTGGCATGCGCACACTGGTGGGAGCCTGCGAAGATGAGCAGACACACCTCGGGATGAAAGAAGCCCTCAGTGATCTGCGTGTCTGGCTCCCGCAGTTGTGCATGGCCAACCAGAGGGTGGGGGACGGGGAAGCCTCCGTGTTTTCAGTCACTCCATCTGGGGTTGCTTATCTCCTCTCCCCCAACCCTCCGCCTCACCCCATCAGGACCAAACAGAATCGAAACTTCATCGCCTTTGCCTGTACTGAGCCTCAAAACTCAGGATTTGATAAGGTTACTGCACCATTAATACAATTGTAGATTTTTTTAAAGCCTCCTCCAAGAGACAGATGTTTGGGCTGATTAAGAATCGAGGAGGAAACCTGCAGCTGCACCAAGGAATAATCTATTGGACAAATATTTTAATAAAAAAGAAATATGAAGAGATCAGCCCGACCTTGCAAGGTCTTCTGCTTTAAAAAAATCTTTATCAAACCCCTATTCTATGGCTTCAATAAACAGAACCCATTACCTCACGGCATCTTTTGTTGGCCCCATACAAGAGAGAACAAAATGGTTATTCAGGGGAACGCTTTCGATTTTTATTGTGGGTAGCCTGCACAAAGACCGTGTTATTGTATTTAAAAGAACCATCTGTAGCAGAAACAATGGCATCAAATTATCTTTGAATACCCACTGAAAAAACATAAAGCTTTTTTTTTTATTCTTCTTCTGTACGGTGGGGGGATAGAGCAGTGTTAGGATAACTGACTTTTTTGTTGTTCTCTGGGTGCATTCTTCTCGCTCCCCCTCTCTCCCCCTCACCCTCTCTCTTCTCTCTCTCTCTCTCTCTCTCTCTCTCTCTCTCTCTCTCTCCCTCTCTCTCTCTCTCTAGGGCTACATAGTCTCAGATATGACTTTCTCTGTGTATCTGCTTTTATTTTTTTCTGTCTTTCTTAGACTGGCTTCGTGTATATACATGGACCTCAATAACAGACCCCAAATAATGTATTTAGCCCCACTTCAAAGTCAGTACCTACAGCTAAATGATCTAAGTGCCTCAATTTTCTGATTTATTCAGCCCAGACATTGGATTGATTTCTCCTGAGTCAGATCCCATTATATATGCTAAGAGAACAATGAGATCTCATTATACAAACATGGCTGCCAAGAGCCATACCTGCAATGAGAGTAGTTCTGAGAATAGGGAAATCCCAAGGTGCACCAAATACATCTTGTTCTTCTCAGTTTAAGTAATATTTCTCTTGACAAGACATTTCATCATAGCAGATTTATAAATGGTAAATAAACACATGAAAAGATGATCAACATCATTTGTGATTAGGGAAATGCAAATTAAGCACCACAAACTCACACTTATTAAAATGGGGGACAAAGTCTTGGCAAGTATGTAGAGCCAAATGATACAACCGCTTTGGAAAACAGTTTAACAATTTGTGATAAAGTTAAAAGTACATTTATCGATAGAAATGAAAACATGTGTCCTCAAAAGAACATGAATGCTTATAGCAGCTTAATTCATACTCATAAAAAAAGAACTAAAAATAACCCTGAAAAACTACTAACTGGTGACTGAATGAGCAACGTGTGGTACATCTGCAAAATGGAGCCCTACTCGGCAATAAAAAGGAAGAAACTATTGAAGTAAACAATAGCATAGATCAACTCTAAAGACATTATACTAAGTGAAAGAAGTTATACTGAAAAGGTTATATTTTATATTCAATTTTTATAGCATTCTGAAAAAAGCAAAGCTATAGGTATAAAGAAAAGATCAGTGGTAGCTAAGAGCTTGGGATGGGGATGAGACTGACTGCAAACATGCACAAGAGCATTTTTTGAAGTGATGGAAACATCCTATATCTTGGTTATGGTGATGGTCATTTAACTTTACCCATTTTTCACAGTTCACAGAACTGTACACCAAAAAGGTTGAATTTTTCTCTATGTAGATTTTGTCTCAAAAAACTGATTTAAGAAAAAATGCTTTTTCCTTCACAAGGAAGTCATAAGGAAAATAAACATACAGTGTTTATTCCTGTAGCTTAGTTGAATGCCAGTTTGTTTAATACCATTATGCAAAGGGGATTGTAATTAGGCTTCACAGTTTCAGCTGCAATCTCTCCTCTAGCCTCAAAGACATAGACAACCCACTAGACACACTCAACCTTAAGACTTCTACCACCATTATTTCTTTGTTCATTCAACACTTAAGCACATGCTAGAAATATCATTCGTATTAGATAGATTGTTCACTAACTCTAACTTGGGCAAGTTCTGTACCTGCCTCTTCTAATGCTGACCTTGCAATTACCTACTCTCCCTTCCACTCTCACAATCCATTCTTCCATCACCCATATTTTGCCCCATGAACAAAATGTAGACAAAATCCTACTTTAAGATTAAAAAGACAAAGTAAGTATAAGGGTTAGAGCTATCATAAATAAAGGTTTTATCCTGTACCGCATTAGATAAAGTTAACTGAGGGACATTTTGTAAAATATGTTTTCATATGTAATGATAGCATTTTCACTTTTAATGAATAATTAAATTTGTGCTTTTACACTATGAAATCCAATACAAACTATATCCTCTTAGTTTTCTAAAATGAAGCACTACTAATGCATTTGCTGTTTGTAATGTTCGCTTTATTTTTAGTCTCTTTTCTTGTGCAAGGCATTGTGAATTGAAATATGTTTACTTTCTTTTGGAATAGTTGCTTCTCCTCTGATTTTCAATTTCACAATTTACAATGAATGTAAACAATTTTTTATAACATTCCTTCTTTTGGAAAACAAAGCCGTATGTGCAAAAGCTATTTTTAAAATCCATTAAAATGTTATTAGGTGAACATTTTATGTGTATTAACTGAAATGATGCTTATCTATTCTCTGTTCCCTGCATTATCTATGGCTTACTTAATAACGCTAATGAAGGTATAACCTGCTAACTTGTTTATTTGAATAATTTATTCTGTTTATTATTTTACTTGTTATTATCATCTGCTTAGCTGAATATCCATATGTTTGCTTTTTTTTGAGA
>CAUYQG010275882.1:0-13629 GCA_963574415.1 Tarsius wallacei | reverse complement strand
GCCCAGACTGGAGTGCAGTGGCCGCTCCCGGCCACCGCAGCCTCGACCTGCTGGGCTCCGGCGATCCTTCCACCTCAGCCTTCCGAGTAGCTGGAACTACAGGCGCGTGCTACCACGCCCGGCTGATTTTTTTATTTATTGTAGAGATGAGGTTTCACCTGCCCAGGCGGGTATCGAACCCGCGGGCTCAGGCAATCCACTCACCTCAGCCTCCCAAAGACGCGGGATTACAGGCTGAGCCACCGAGCCCGGCAATGAATATTTTTTAAAAGTTGTTTCTTAACTATAGATTTTTATTTATAGCATTTTATGTTAAACAAAAATTTTAAATTCTGATATTGTCATATAAAGATTATCTTTTCTCATAAAGTTTCTAACTTTCTAGAACTAAGAAGCTCTCTCTTGCCCACACATCTTCTTTTCTAGATTTTTACAAATAAATTTTATTGTTTCATTTGTTACATTTAAGTGTTAAATATCTGGAAATTATTTTTCTAAATGTATAATACAGGGATATATTCTATTTCCTTATAAATGGGTGGTCAGTTGTGCCAGTAGAATTATTAAAGAGCATGCTTTTCTTAATTAAAATATTATGTTTTATAAGTTATTATACAATTGTCAAATGTTTACATACACTAGGAAACACTTCTGGATTCTTGATCTACTTGTCTTTTTCTATGCCAACACAACACTGATTGATCATAATGGTTTATAGCTAGTATCTTCTGATATTTGGAAATCAGACATCCTTTACCATTCTTCTTTTTCATAGTTCTTTATTTCCTCATTATCATACCAAAAATTGGAATTCTAACTGAAATTGTATAAGATTATATACTAAATTTGGGAGAAGGGCTACTTTTATGATGTCATTTTTCCATTTAACTTTGAGGTCTTCCTGTTTGTTCATATCTTCTTTATCTAGATACTATGCCTTCCCTATGAATGATTCTGTGTCATTATTTTTGTCATTATTGTAAATGGAGTTTTTTCCCCCAATCTCTTTTCTAAGTACTTGTTAGGATAGATAGAAACTATTTATACATTTAACTTGAATACACTGAACTTGAATATGGTTTATACATTTAACTTGAATATGGTCATTATACTTAATTATCTTATTAAGGGGGTAATTTTAATACATTATCCTTAATTATTTAGGTACCCTATCACATCATTGGATACCAAAATAGCACAGAAAATTTTATTTTAATTGAAGTAGTTTTAGAGTTTTATTTGTTAGGATAATATTTGCTGGTTTTAATTTTTGTAAGTATTTTTATTATATTTAAATAGTATTCTTCAATTTCCATTAAATGTAGAATTCTCTTTAGGGATAACTCTTTAATTTTATCAAATGCCTTTTCCACATCTACTGATATGAACATATATTGTTCTCTTGGATAATTTGTTACTGTAGAAGAGTAAGTTAGTGGTTTTCTGAAACTAAATCATCCATACAATTAGAGAATATAGTTATTTGGCCTTAATGTATTATCCTTTTAAAGGAAATCAAACTGATTCTGTTTGTTATTATTTCATTTGATTTTTGGATATATATTTATGATAGAGATTGTATTATGCTTTTTTGGTAGGACCTTAATCACATTTTGGTATTAAAGTATATACGTTTATGAAATGAAATGTAATGAATCTATCTTTATGTGAAATATTTTAAATAACATTGGAATTATCTTTTTTAATGTTTTATAAGACAGCTGTAATATTCATCTGCTATTCATGCTCATATTTTTAAATAAAATTTTTATTTCAGCACATTTTTACATTTGCAGAAAAATTTTGAAGTACCAAGAGATAACCTGTCAATATCCCACACTGAGTTTCTATTTTAACATTTTACATTAATATGGTATATTTGCTTTAATTAGTGAAGCAATTTTGGTACATTATTATTAACTACTTCCATACTTCATTTTTTTTTTTTTTGGTTTTTATCTAATATCTTTCTGTTGTTCACTGCAGCTAACATATTTGATAAAGAATCAGTTTGATTTTCTGAATCTTGTTCTTCTTCAAACTTCATTTTAAAGCTTATTCTGGTGTGAGTCACCAGGGAGAAATGGAAAGAATCCAAAATTTGAAGTCAAATAATCTTAATTCAATAGTTTTCATCTCTTACCAACACTGAAAATGGTCATAGAGTGTAGTGTGGTTAATTTGCATTAAAACTGTTTTGCAGAAAGTAAGAAATGCCGAACCAAATTCTTTATTTTGTGTTTATATGTAATTATAATTCTGTGTTACCAATTTTTTTAGCAGTGCATTCATTCCAGACTATGCAAGAAACATTTACCACAATAAGAGATAATAAAAAAAGATGTACCTTTCTCATTTACAAATATTTTCCAATCTTGAAATACTGTGCACCATCCTGGTTATTGAACCATAAGAAGGAAATACTAGCTGAGAAATACACAGAAAAGAGCAGCCACAGTGATCAAGGGAATATACATTTTCATGCTAAACATTAAAAAAAAAAAAGACTTTTTGTTACGAATGCAGAATTCTGAGAAACCTAGTATTAAAAAATTCGGAAGAGTGTTAGTATTAATAAATTAGTATTTATAAACTATTATTAATAAATTAGTATTAATAAATTAAAATATAGGCTGTACTTCAGTGGAGTGATATGAGATAGAATCTGGTCAGAAGACTTAGAAACATTGGAGTCCTGCCTTTGATCTGCACCCCTTTCTGAGAAGCCCTAAAGGAAAGAACATTCACCAAGGAGGCAGGCAAGGTAAAGAAACATTGTTATGCCTAGCTGGGACTTCGGTCACAAATTGTCCTTTTCAAGTGAAAAGAGACCCTATGACAAACTCTTTTTGTCAAAATTAGGTTAGGTTTAATGGCTGAAAGTCTTATCAGACAGAAAGCATATAGGAAAGAGTAATCTGGGCCGCTGTAGATGTTACTGCTGGATGAGGGCATGAGTGCCTACGGTAACGTTGCATGGCTTAGACCTGAATTTGCTCTTTGGGTTGACATCCTTGTTTGGATATCAAGGACAACTGATGTCATTACAGAACGCTCAACAGGAGGCTAATTTATAAGCACCACTGGATCATCCTCCAAAGTATATGGATTTCTTTTTCTTTTTTTAACCTCTGTGACTCTTTTCTTCCTGATACAGTAAATGTATTCTAGACATTCTGAATGGGTATCAGTGGCAGCTTGGAAAAGAAGGTTAGAATAATATTGACAAAACTATGAGGATTTCTGCAAGAATGCAGGAAGAATTGAAGTCAGTGAGAAAGGATCACTGATTAGTATCTATTTCCTAGTAGAAAGAGGAGGTTTCCAAAATACCGCAACATTCGTTTTCTTACATTTTATATATATTACCATCTCTCGTTTTGGATTATACATGTCTCTTTTCTCATTAGAATGCATGAGGACAGGGACTTTCTTATATCTGTTTCCCCATGACTTAGCAGGTTGGGAACCTACAGTATACACCAATAAGTTTTTTTTTAAAGCGAATAAATAAGTTATTCAGTCAGCTATTGAATATAAAAAAGAGGCATTACAGCTACATCATTGCGAAGTACATAGCCTTGTATGGTTAGTATTCTAATATATATATACGGCACTACCAAGCCACTGTATTTACTTGAATAGCAAATTGTGTATGTACTACAGAGTATAGATACTATAAGAACTTGTTGTAGGGACAAAGTAATGTAGCCCATTTGGGGGCAAGACATGGTCAAGGTAGAATTTGTCTAAGCCTTTAAGGATGTTTAAAATCTGGATAGGATCTTGCAGGAAAAAACAGCCTGAGAGAAGTGGAGGTGAATGCTGACATAGATTCCCTAAGACCTAAGGAGAAGCCAGGTTCCTTTTGCCCAAGGCTAGGAGACCTATTTAGTGGGTGGACTTGGCTTGCTCAATGCCTTTGCCTTGCTTTACAAACAGAGATAAATCAGCTTCGTGTTGTCTGGCATCTGGCAACAGTCACTTGCCTTGCATGGCTTTAGCTGCTGAGCTTTTCGTCTCCTTCCGCCGTTCCTCGTTTCTTAACACCTCACCGACCCCGAGTTTCTCTTAGCACGGTTTGGAGTCTCTACCGCCTAACATCAGAGTTGCTTTTGCTTTGTGGGTATAAATGTAACTGTAGTAGGAATGGGGACGAGCTTGCGGGACCCAAGCTCCGCTTCATGGTATTGCTTTTTTCTTTCCTAGTTTTTGCTGAGTTTCTTCCACCGGTTTACAGGGAAAGTGGATCAAGGTCAGGTTAGTCTTCATTCTTTCTAACTCGTTTTCTAGGGCTCTTCAGTACAGTGAAGGGTTAGGGACCTAACGCAGTTTCCGCAGTGAAAGGAGAGAGGGGGACCGGTCCCACCTTCTTCTGGAGGGCTTGGGGCGCGAGGCGGAAAAGGCGGGCGGCCCGCTGCGCATGCTCTGAGACCCGGGCCTGTTGCTCCGATCCTCTCGCCCAGGGTCGGGGCCTGCCTCCTTCCGGGCTTCCGGGGCGGAGAGAAAGGGGCGGAGCCAGGGCCGGAGGTGCGGCGGCGGTGGCCTACTCCCTAATCCCTCTTCTTGGAGGGGTGTCTGTGGTCTCTGCTGGGAAACAGATGCCGGCGTGCGGAGTCTCCTCTCGGGCCGCTCTTCCTTCCACTTTGCCATGGGGCTAGAAATCGATCTGAGGGAAATTGGACACCCATGAGCGGGTGGGGAGAGAACCCCGACGGTGGTTCCTCTGATGACAGGCGTTCCGCCCCGGCCTCCTCTGACGGGTGTCGGCGGGCGTGCTTTTGCTCCTCCACCGCTCTAGCCACCTGGTCCTTAGTCCTTTTCAGTCCCGCACCCACCAGTGCCCTCCGACGCTATGTATGATCGAGCTCCCCGCTTGCTCATGTTGGCCGAAGGTGGCAGCACTGAGGCCCATGTGGGCCCTGGGTCCTACCAGGTCCCTTCCCCGAAGCAGCAGGCCACAGGTAAGACGTAGGGAACGGCAGGCCTGGGATACGCATCTCTTCTCCAGTCTGTTCCGCTGCTGTGCACCTGTGAACTACACAAAGTGAAATGGTCCCGTTGTGTACTATAAGTAGAGCAAAACGTGAAGCAGGCAGGGAAAACACGGTCCTTCTGGTGCAGGCGAGAGCTGGTAATGCCATGGGTCCCCTTTCACAAGGCTGGTGTCAGGTGGCTAGGACTTTTGATTCTACAGTGGTTGCCTTTATATAAATAAATAATATATAACATAATGTATATTATTATAAGCATCTGTTTATTATTTTAATCATTTAATAATTTATTTTAATAATTTAATAATTTTAATTAGTATAAATTCTATAATTTATATATTTTATATAATGTATATATATTTTTGATTTTTTGTGGAGCTGAGGTTTTACTATGTTGCCCAGGCTGTTCTCGAACTTCTAGGCTCAAGCAGTCCTCCTGCGTCGGCCTCCCAAAGTGCTGTGATTACAGATTACAGGCGTGAGCCACTGGTTGTACAGTTTAGATCTAGGATTTTCATTTCCTGTCTATGTTGACCATTTGAGTCTCGAAATCCTGTATCTTACCTCCTGCTGTCTGATGTCTTTGTAATCCTGTCTTCTTCACACACTCTTCCTCCCATTAGCCAGAGAGACATTTATTTAACTAAGATATAACTTTAAGAAAGTTTCCAATTAGGAATTCAAGGTGGAATACTAAAATATATAACTTTTTATTTTTATTTTTTAAGTTGGAGTCTCACTCCGTTGCCCAGGCTGGGGTGCAGTGGTATTTGCGTTCATGGCCACCCCAGCGTTGACATGCTGGGCTCCAGCAATCCTTCTGCCTCAGCCTTCCAAGTAGCTGGAACTGCAGGCACATGCTACCATGCCTGGCTAATTTTTGATTTATTGTAGAGATGAGGTCTCACCAAGTTGCCCGGGTTGGTCTGGATCCAGTGGGCTCAGGCAATCCACTCGCCTCCGCCTCCCAAAGTGCTAGGATTACAGACTGAGCCACGAGCCTGGCCACATATATAACTTTTATACTGCTATTTTGCAATGTCATTTAAAGATAGTCCTGTTTTTTCAGACTGTAGCTTCTGACTTTTCCCATCTTCTCTTTGAGCATATTTTGTGAGAGCCCCCTTTCCTCACACTGTGTGAAGAATAGCTACCTATAATTTCAATAATTATTTGCTCTTCTCATTTGTTGCAGTTAGTGACTTAGACAAAACTTTTAACTTCAAACTTGCGTTCTACTTTTCCTATTCTAATGATTTTCTGGATCTTAATACCATCTAAATGATAGTTTTTCTTAACCTACATTTTCCCTATACTGTATCCATACTATGTATTTTTAAACAGATGCCAGTATCCATTATTCTGTTGACAGATCAGATAATCAATCAGATTAGGGTTGGTTTAGGTTTCTTGGGGTAGAGTACCAATTTGTCATATGTCAGTGTTTCACATTTTGAATTTTACTGTTTACAGCATCTGATATCAGTATTCTTGCAGCTCATTATATGTCTTTATTTTAAAGCAGTTGAACTGTTATAAGCATTAACACCCCCCACAGATTACTGGCTAACAATAGCCACTCAAAGTTTTTACACTTATGATAATGTTCAATCCTTATTTTATTTTGACACAATTGACCACTTTCTTGTTAGAAACACTTCTGCCCATGGTATCTATAACATTATTTTCTTCTGATTCCCAACTATATTGTCTTGGAAGAGTGTCTGATACATGGTTTGGACCTAGTAAACATTTGTTACATACTGAATTAGGGAATCATTTTCTCCCCCTCTCCAAACAATCCTCATAGCCTTCTTCAAAGGTTTTTATTTTTCTAAACACCTCTTAAATGTTTATATACTGTGCTTTGCATCCTTTGCTTGTTGCTCATTCATTTCCACAGCTTCAACTACTATCTATATTCTGGTTCTTATGACTCGCAGAAGAAAGTCCATAGAGATATAGGTGATTTACATCTCCAAGGGGAGTTTTCTCCTGATCTTGAGGCCTTCAGTATTGCCGATTACTTTTTTGGACATCTGCACCTGGCTGGTCACTGGCATCTGAAGTCCTAGGTGTCCGAACTCATAATTTTTCCCACCAATACTGGCCCCTTTAAAAAAATTCCCTGTCAGTCTATTATAAACTTTAAAGCTTTGGAGTTATTTTAGACTCTTTAGTTTCTTCCTGATCACTCTTGTTGATCATTAAGATTTTATAATTCTATCTTCTCAGTGTCTCTCTAATTGGTCCCCTTCATTTAACTGACCTTAAGTTACTTCAAGCCCTCATTATTTCTGTTCTGAATTAAATTAGTAAAATATTACTTGTTTCCCTTATTTCAGTCTTCAGTCCATCTCCTATCTTGTGGCTAGAGTGGTCTTTCTAAAGAAATGTTATTTCTGAAAAAAAATTCTTTGTAACATCAAAGTTAAAACGATCTTAATCTACTTCTTAACATGGTACATAAAGTTCTTCATGTTCTGATTTCTGACCTGGTCTCCCACTTGTCCTGATCTTTCCAGGCACTCACACCTCCAACTTAACACTTAATCTACATTACAGAAATTTCAGCTGTACAGTTTTCCTAAGTTCACACTTACTCACCTCTATGCCTCTGTACCTGCTGATACCTTTGTCCAGTATGTCTCTCTTCCTTCTTCACCTGACTAATTCCTATTTATTGTTTTGAGACTCAGCTAAAATAAAGTTGTTCTCTGATTCTACTCTTTCTCAAGTTTTTCTTATTGACTCCTTAGTGACTCTTTTATAACACGTTGATTCTTTATTATAATTAATGCCAATTTATCTGGTAGCCTCACTAAAATGTGAGCTGCTTGAGGGCAGTGACCATGCTATCTCCATTATTTTCAATATTTAGCTTGGTACCATAACAATTAAGTGTTTTAATTTTAAAAAAAAGGTAATCTGGAAATAAAGTTAAGTCTTAGTGAGCTGTGTATAGCAGAATTTAAAACTCATAACTTTTGTTAGCTCTACTTAGAGAGCAGTAAGTAGGGTATGGTAAGGCTCTTTTACTGTTTTATAGGATTGTGTCTTGTTGACCTGTGAGAGAAACTAGAAAATTCTATGCTTGGGAAATGTGAGCAACTGCATCCTGTAGATCCGTATTTTAGCATCACTCAAGGATAACATGCTGATAATCAGTAGAAGGAACTATCAATAGAAGGAACAGGAATCTCTTCAGTGATTTCTCTGCTGGATTCCTTGGCAAGATCATTTAAAAGTAGCTGCCATCTCTTTCTTAGGTACATTCTGCCTCTCCTGTCATAAAGACCAATAACATGTTGAACTATACAGAAGTATACACAGTCATTTCAGTTAAGGGTCAGGTACATTTTACAGAGTATCGTGTGGAAGAACAGATGTTGGGACTTTATTTAACTTGCTTGTTACCTTGAACTTCTTAAGAGAAAACCTTAGATGCACATACTCTTTATTCTCAGCCTCTTTCTCCTAACCAATAACATGTTGAACTATACTCTCCTCTTACTGTAGCTTGCTTGGTCAGTTCTTCAGTGTACTGTCTCTATATTTTCCAAAGGAATTTTTTTTCACCTTAATTTGAAACTCCCTTTCCTTGGCTTTAGGTCATTTTATCAAGGAGAATCTCTCCTATCTGGGATCTGCAACATGAAAGGGACAGGACTGAGCTGTTCTTTCAGCTTTCATGAGGTGGGAGAATTAATGGATGTTCATATACCAGGTTAGAGAGTTGTGCCTGATTCTCTTACAGCTGTCTGAGAGGCAAACATCTCTCATCAAAGTAAATTTTCTCCAGAGACAACCAGCCTAGTATAATATGATAAAAACATATTCCTTTTTTTTTTTTTTTTGAGTTGGAGTCTCACTCTGTCGCCCAGACTGGAGTGCAGTGGCCACTCCCAGCCACTGCAGCCTCGACCTGCTGGGCTCCGGCGATCCTTCTGCCTCAGCCTTCCAAGTAGCTGGAACTACAGGCGCGTGCTACCACGCCTGGCTAATTTTTTGATTTATTGTAGAGATGAGGTCTTGCTTGCCCAGGCGGGTCTTGAACCCGCGGGCTCAGGCAATCCACTCACCTCAGCCTCCCAAAGGCGCGGGATTACAGGCTGAGCCACCGAGCCCGGCCTGGGTCAGATTTTACCACAAAAATGAACTGTCCTTCCATCTAAAGCAAATGGTTCCCTTGGTCATCTAAACATCTGACTGAGATCCCTGTTGGCCTGCATCTGGAGGGTATCTTTTAACAGGCAAGAGGATGCCAAGCAAAGTAAACCATTACCTTCTGTCTTAGTTTGTTCATGTTGCTATAACAAAATACCACAGACTGGGTAATTTATAAAGAGCAGACATTTATTTCTTACAGTTCTGGAGGCTGGGAAGTCCAAGATCAAGGAGCCAGCATTCGGTGTCTGGTGAGGGTTGCTCTCTGCTTCCAAGATTGTGTCTTATTGCTGTACCCTCAAATGGCAGAAGAGCAGAAAAACGTAAACACAATCCTTTTAGACTTTTTCTGAGTCCTAATCCCATCCATGTGGGCTCTGCACTCATGACTTAATTACCTCCTTAAGGTCCATCTCTTAATACTATCACATTAGCCATTAAGTTTCAGCATATTAATTTTGGAAGTTAGCACCCACCGGACTGTAGCACCTGTCATTCTCCAACTACAAAACAGCTTATATCAGACAGAGCCATTACCAGTCATTTCTAACTCCTTTCTTCTTTTCCTCATCCTCCTGAAGTTTGTCAGCTAACTTCATGTCTAACCTTTAAAAAAAATTTTGTTATTTTAAAGATGTGGGGTACAATTCAGGATTAGGTATACATGTGCATGCCTAACCTTTCAAGGAGGCTCAGTTCTCCGCATGCCTTGCCTATTTGTTGGGGGTTAAGCAATGATGCAGGTGTGAGGTGGTGTCCCTGCCTGAGGATTCATAAGATCCAAGCCCATGTGCCTGTCCTAGAGGCTGTATTTTTCCTGCCAGATTTGCTGATTTCTCTCCAGTGCACCTGGTTTCTAACCTTTTCCAGAAGAGGTTGAAACCTGCCCATCATCTGCCCTGTGAGCAGCTGCATCCTGGAATCAAGGAAGAGAGAATTGGAAAATGTCCTATAATAGCTCTGCTTTACTCTCATCTTACCTCTTTCCTGTCATTTTACAGATGAGGAAACTGAGGCCTATGGAGAGGCAAAGGACTTGACAATGTGGTAATCTAGAGGGAGAAGTGATCCAGAAATCAGATTTCTTGATTACCAGTGTAGACTTGTCCACGAGAGAGCCCAGTGCCAGATTCCTCTGCTCTCTTCATCTTCTTCTGCATTGATGATCCCCTAAGACATTCTTTTTTCCCGGGCAAAAGATTCTGAGTTTGAACAGGGACAGTCCTTGAGGACAAGATTGCAGAACTGGCATTAACCTCTGTCAGTCCATTGATAAGCCCAAGTGACTTCACTGTTATACTGACGGGCAGTCAAAGAGTCTGGCATCCCAACCAACAGCGGGCCCATCCTCAAAGCCCCTGCCTGCTGGGATTTTAAAATATATTCTATTAAAGGACCTTGGTGTCTCACAAAATGTTGCTGAAGTGATCCTTACTTGGTGTTAAATCAATAATTTAAAAAAAAATCAGGTCAATTTCTATACCACTCAGGCAGCATAGTAAAAGTAACCAATTGAATAAATATTTGCACTCTTTAGTTTGAAAAGCAGTGACAAGAGAAAAGCAGCCCCTGGCAGCCAGGCCTTGGTGCTGGTAGGAGCCAGCTTGGCCTCACAGATGGTTGAGGGTGCTCTGCTGAATGTAAACAATTTCAGGAAATTCTACCATCAGACAAGGTCACTCTGTCAACTTCATGGATAAAGACAAAAACAAGATCACTCTGTAATCTTGTGTGAACACAGACCAAAAAAAAATTATTGTCCAAGCTGCAAAAATGGTCAAGTACCCATCCCTCTGTGCTGACAAGAGTGACTGCTGCTGCCTCATCGATGACATCTTTAACTCTGCTCCTTTCTTCTCTCTTTCTCGACTTGAATTGTTAAGATACTTATGATTAAGATTTTAATCAGAGAATTACCCTGCTTCCTGGCAGTATCCAATCCAGGGCACAGCCTTGCTTCCTTGAGTCCTCTTCAGAATCTCTCGACACAAAGCAGATCCTACAAGTCTTTTCTAACATTCTATTACTGAGATGCCCCCACAATTCCTCATGGGGTGTGTTATCCTTTAAAACCCAGTTTTATTTGACTACAGTTGTATTCCTGGTGGTTTTTGGCTGGGGGGTATTGACAGCACTTACAATTATTAAAAAACATTTTTTAAATGAACATGATGACAAATGTAAGTACTTCAAAAGGATGAAAAGAGAAAGGTAAGTCTCCCTTCTGCCCTTGAACCCTGGAATCCAGTTTCCCTCCCCAGAGGCAATCGCTATCGTCAAAGACAGTCTATGCCCATACAAGCAGATAAGCCTAGTTGTTTATTAGCCACTCATAACATTTATCATTACTACTATTGTTTGTCCTTTCCTCTATTTAACTATCCATCCGGTGTTTATTGTACCTGGGACTCCACAGCAATGCCATGAACTTTCTCATCAGTGAAATTGCAAAGGTGACTCAGGATAGTGTGTGGAAAAATTTTCAATCAGCAAAGGCAAGGGAAGAAAGATCTCGGTTGCTGGTGGTGATTTTAAGCAGCTGTCAATATTTTATTTGCAAAGAGGCATATAGTTGCTTTTGATTCTCCTTTCAAGTATAGATTGGAATATTACTGTTGATGTAGAAGTTGCAGCTTTTATGACAATAAGGTGTCTTAGCTTGTTTATGTTGCTATAACAAAATATCTGAGATGGAGTAATTTGTAAAGACCATTTATTTCTTACAGTTCTGGAGGCTGGGAAGTCTCACACCAAGGCACCAGTAGTTCAGGACCTGGTCTTCCAAGATGGTGCCTCGGTGCTGCATGTCCTGGAGAGGACTACGGCTGTGTCCTGGCATGGTGGAAGGTGGAAGGGCTCTTTTTAAGAGCCTTAATCCCATTCTCCAGAAGAGAACCCCTTGTGACCTAACCACCTTTTAAAATCCCCACCTCAATACTATCATACTGACCATTAAGTTTCAACACCTGAATTTTGGAGAGGACACATTCAATCCACAGCAGGGAGAATGGACCGAGGGATATAAAATAAATCATTTGGTATGGCTTTCCATCAGCTTTAGGATGAGGCCAAATTCCCTTGTGTGAAGGGCAACTCTCCTCAGATTGATCATTCCTTTCCTCCTTTCCTTCCTTCCTTCTTTCTTTCTTTTTTTAACCACGACTGACCCTTAGGAGCTCCTGCCTACCGAATGACTTATAGTTCCCCATGAGTGCCACATGCTGTGCCCTGTCTTGTCAAGAAGCCTGTACACAGGCTGCTCCCTTTGGTGGAACCCCCTCTCCAGGGCAGCCTCCGGCATACACTTGTCACAGTGCATGGGCATGGTTGCACTTTTCTGTTTTTAGCTCAGGGATTGCCTTTCATCTCTGAAACCTCAGCCTTAGCAGGGAGCCTGGAACACAGAAAGTCCTCAATGAAGGTTTGTTGAATAAATCAATGAATTTGGAAAAGTGAATACCTCTTCTGAAGGGTCAGTCTGGTGTTTCTAACTCTTCCTGCTTCTTGGGGAGCCCTCCTTGGACCTTAATTTCCTGGAAATGGCGGTGGCAAACCACGTAAGAAAGATGTTCCTTCTTTGAAAAAAAAAGGCGGAGGATTCTGCCATTCGAGCTGCTTCAGAGCTACGGCCCTCTCTCTGCTTCATGCACTCCAGGCTCTTGCGGCTTGTCTTTCTTTTAGAAAATAAGGAAAAAAAGCCTATCAGAGTTTCCTAGATCTGGAACTCAGCATGCTTCCTCAGGAACCATTTCCTGCGTGACTTCCAGTCCCATCCAGTCTGGGTCCTGCCAAACAGATGGGGTAGGGTGGGGATTGCAGACTCTCAGAGCCTTACAGCTCAACAGAGGTGTGTCCCCATGTGTCTCAGCAAGGGAATAGTAGCTGTTATTTATTGAGACTTTATTCTGGGTCAGGCACTGCACTAAGTTTTTCTCGGAAATTCTCTCATATATTGTAACAGCTCTGTGAGGCAAAGTTTACCTGTGAAGACCCTAGATTCCAGAAAGGGTCAATAACTCATCTACTTAGGGTCACATCCCCTCGTCCCCCCTTAGACTTTAGTCATAGCCCAGGTGAACAGTCATCAGGGAGCTCAGAGTCACCTCAAAAACATACCTCAAATAATTTCACTTTCTGCCCCAGGGCTAGTCTGATGCCACAAAAGCCTGCTTGGGCTGCGTGCAAAGTAGTCCAGAGGCACAGGGTTAATGGTTTCCATCCTGTGAGCAGAGAAACCTGGAACGTATTCTATGTGTTTCTCAGCAGGTCCTTGTGAATTGGTCCCTGTTATCCACAGCAGTGATTCTACAGTGCATCCTCATTTCTCTTTTTTTTTTTTTTTTTTTTGAGTTGGAGTCTCACTCTGTCGCCCAGACTGGAGTGCAGTGGCCGCTCCCGGCCACCGCAGCCTCGACTTGCTGGGCTCCGGCGATCCTTCCGCCTCAGCCTTCCAAGTAGCTGGAATTAC
>CAUYQG010275879.1:0-14598 GCA_963574415.1 Tarsius wallacei | reverse complement strand
AAAAAAAAAAAAAAAAAAAAGACATGAGTTTAAAGACTGAAAGAATTCACTGAGCATCCTACCAGTGATTGAAAAAGACTAATTCCTAAGCATACACTGTTAAAATTCAGGATTCCAGGAATGAAGAGAGTATCCTAAAAGCTTTCAGAGAGGGAAAAACAATAAAAAAGGATTAGCAATCAGAGTCACACGAGACTGCTCAATAGCCACATCAGAAACTAGGAGAAAATGAATACTTTCAAAAGTACATGGAAAACTTTTTCCTACCTAGAATTGCATACTCAGTCAGTGAAGACATTTTAGGACATACAGATTCTCAAAAAATTATATTCTGTGTGCTCTATTCAGGTAGTTAATGGGAAACGTGTGTTGTCAAAGGGAATAAACTAAGAAAGAAGACAGGATATCAAAAGACAGGCTTCTCACAGAGGAAGAAAGTGAAGGAGATTCTTAGTATGGTAGTGAAGGAAGTCCAAGTCAGGCCTAGAGAGCAACTATTCCAGCCAGATTGAATCTGGATGAAGGAATGTCTTAAAAAAAAAAAAAAAAAACCAAAACAGGGAAGAAAAAAAAAAAGGATTACTTGATATTTTCACTTTATTAGAAAGAAATTTTATAGTTCCTGAAAGAGTTTGATGAAATGAATAAATGTTAGGAGTATAAAAAGCTAAGCAAACAACAACAACAATGGAGCAAACACAAGACAACTAATAACTCTAGGGAAAACAAAAAGTTATCCAAGAAAGGAATATAATTATTGAATCCTCTATGACACTGCTGGGAATAATATTTACTTTATCAGACTATTGTAAACACTAAATATTGACTTAACCAAATTTTATAATATAGTTGGAAGCTGGGAGGATTGAGCAAGTGTGGCATATTTGTATTCATGGAGGTAAAGTATGGTGTATGAGAAATTAATCCTTATCTTCTACGGGAAAAGTTAATAGATAACATCTAAAATTAAAAAATCAAGAAATAGCAATACAAGCATATCATTTAGAAATATGGAGTTAAATGCCAGAAGAAAATGCTAAAGGAGTTGAAATTAGTTGCCTCTGGAGAGTGAGGATTGGATATGTGGAATGGCAGGGCAGGGAACTTCTATTTTTTATTATAAGTTTTATAGGTCTATTTCATTTTTTATACTTTGATTAAAAATATAGAGCTAGCATCTATAATGCTGAGGGAATCTTGCAAATGGCATTTTACATTTTGTTGAGCAAACTTTTTAGCTTTTGTACTCTATATTCTTACTTGGCACATTCCTAAATTTTATTCAAACTTTCTTGTATACATAACTGAAAATAAATCACAGCAAAAGTTGGTAAGGTAAATTGCTGATTCAAATACGTTTATAGACTGTATCTGAATAGTATGATCCTCTTCCCCCTCATATTTTTATGTGGACACTAAACTATCTTCTAGACTTTAGAGGCCAAACAAACAACTCTTCCTCTATTTTTTTATTTTAAGAGATAGGGTCTCCCTTTGTTGCCCAGGCTGGAGTGCAGTGGTGCCATCATAGCTCACTGCAGCTTTGAACTCCTGGCGTCAAGCAATCCTCCTGTCTTGGCCTCCCAAATCACTGGGACTACAGGTATGAGCCATTGTTTCTGGCTCCTTCCTCTTTCCTGCCTTCTCCCCAAAGTAGAGTTTGACATCACATAAGAAAGCAGTATTCTAAGCCAGGTCTGGTGGCTCACACCTGTAACCCCAGCACTTCGGGAGGTGGAGGTGAGAGGATTGCCTGAGCCCACAGGTTCAAGACTGGGCAACTTGGTGAAACCGCGTCTCTACAATAAATCAAGGAAAATTAGCTGGGCATGGTGGTGCATGCCTGTAGTTCTAGCTACTTGAAAGGCTGAGGTGGAAGGATCACCTGAGCCCAGCAGGTCTAGGCTGCAGTGGCTGTGAGTGTGCCACTGCACTGTAACCTGGGAGACAGAGTGAGACACCAACTCAAAGAAAAAAAAAAATCAGCATTCTTCAGTGACCTGATTTTCCTGTAATGAGATGGCTAATGAGCTGCACATTAAATCTCTGAGCTGGCTGGGTGTGGTGGCTCACGCCTGTAATCCCAGCATTTGGGGAGGCGGAGGTGAGAGGATTGCCTGAGCTCTGGGCAGATGGATCTTCTGAGCCCAACAGTTCGAGGCTGTGGTGGCTGTGAGTGTGCCACTGCACTCCAGCCTGGGTGACAGTGAGTCTCTGACTCAAAAAAAAAAAAAAAAAAAAAAATCTGGGTGTATCACTCAGCAAAACCCCAACTTGTTTATAGAGAAGTTTTGCCAATTTATATAGATATAAATTGCCTCCCTCTACCTTTTTATTTTGAAAGAAAAATCACAGAAAAATGAAAAGAGTAGTCAAATGCTCATATGCCTTTCACTTAGATTTGCCAAGTTTTAACATTTGCAGCACTTGCTTTCTGTCTTCTTTGCTGTAGTAACCATACATTTTTGGGGGTTGGCGAGGGGGGAGAGATGGGGTCTGAATCATTTAAAAGTGGCAGACATCATACTTTAAAATGTCTGCATGTATTATCCAAGAACAAGAACATCCTTCTACAAAACCAAAATGCCATTAATTGCCACAGATAAAATAATATTATCTAATATATAGTTAATATTCAGATTTTCTAAAATCCCAGTATATTTTAAAATCTATATATTTTTGTTACAAAATTCAATCGCTGGTCACACATTACATTTAGGCATTGTGTTTCTTTAAGTTTTTCTTATGCTAGAACTTTCTCTGCTTTTTCTTTTACTCTTTCATGACATTGGCAATTATGAGGAGCCCTGGCCTGTTGTTTTGTAGAATGCCCTGTAAATAGAGATTTGTCCTTTTGCCCCCTCATTCTAAGGTTTTAGTTTACACTTTTGGCAAGAATATATATACAAACTTTTTTATTCATCATTTTTTAGCTTTTTATGCAGGTTCAAAATTTCATTGTCTTCTTGTTTGTGTGTTTTAGGTGTGGTTTTGTTTTTTCTGCTAATCTATGGTTTGGCATAGAGGTTTGAAGAATGACCACTTACCTGGAGAATAGTGAAACTCCTTAGACCACCGAAAATATTGCTGTAATCATCTCTGGGAGAGGTAACCTGTTCCTCTGGAAACAAGCATAATATTTTTTTAAACGTCTTTGGCAGTATTCTTGGATGACTTAATCTATTGTAATCAAGGGCAGATTTTTTTCTCTTTAGTTAAGCTCCGCTATGGCACACAGTCCAGGGAAAACACTTGGCTAGCTTTTCTGTCATCCCTGAACTGAAAGTTTGTTTATGGAGTCTAAACACTGAATGCGTGTTCAGCCTGCAGCCTGTGGGCTGTCCTTGTGCCAGGATGCTCAGTGGCTGAGGTTGTGTATTTTGTGGGAAATGAGTGGCGGAGAGAGAAGGCATGCCTCAAATGCCACAGCAGCTATGCAAGCTTGCCGTGGAAAGCACACTGCCCATGTGGCTGGACTTCCCGGTAGGAGACCTGGTGACACAGTAGCCTTTCGGCAGAGCTCGGGATGGGTAGAAAGTGCTGCTACAGGTTTTGTCTGGGGGAAATCCGAGCCATTTCTCTTTGGACAGCTGGGTTTTAAAGTCTGAACGAGTTGCTGTTGAATTTTGCATGGGCTGCCAGGGTGAGTGTTTTCATTTTTATTTGTTATAGTCTTGCTTTTCTTCCTCCTCAGTCATCATGGTTCTTCTGGAAGTTTCACAGGACTTGTTGGAAGTTTCACAGGAGTTATACATTATCTGAAGTCGGATTCAAAGGGTTCATGTATTTGTAATTCAACTTTTCTTTTTCTTTCTCTCTGCAGATTTTGTGGAAGTATAATACTTTGTCATTATGCGATGTCGTCTCTCGGCACCTCCTTTGTGCAAATTAAATTTGATGACTTGCAGTTTTTTGAAAACTGCGGTGGAGGAAGTTTTGGGAGTGTTTATCGAGCCAAATGGATATCACAGGACAAGGAGGTGGCTGTGAAGAAGCTACTCAAAATCGAGAAAGAGGTAAGGTGTTTTCCAGCTGACACACATGGTCACAATAGCACTTACATAAGCTTTTTCTACCCAGAGTTAGAGGGTCACAGGGCAGCAAAGGATGTAGCAAGGCCTTTGGGACTGATCCATAAGGCCGTTTCCCAATTTCCATTCTGGGAGCCCCATAAATAGAAATTATTGCAGCTTGTGCTTTAGGGTTGAGTCCTGCTAGGGGTCATCTGAAGGGAGAGGGTTTCTTTCCAGGACATGAAAGACCGAATGTTCTCTGAGCTCTCCTGGAGTCAGAGGTGAGATATCAGGCCTTCCCAGGGTTCAGGCCTTTCTCTTCCCAGGGCAGCCAAGAGAGGTCAGTAAAGAGTAACAGGTGAGGTTTTCATACTCTGCATTGTCTCTCCTTGAAGTTGTGGTCATCAGGAACCATCTTTTAAAAGATAAAAAGCTCTGTTTTTCTGCTGAAATAGCAATGCTGGCTTCTTGGATTTCACCTCTACTTAAGGCTGACAGTGATGGACTTAGTATAATAAGAGATTTATAAGTTCTAGATGGAGAGTTGCCCTCCTAGAAAATCAGAAAAGGATTTGGAGTCTGGGATTTGTGCTGGTCCTAGATGAGCTCAGAGCCCTGAGACCTTCCATCTTTTTTAGGAATATGACACAACATGGTCCCCACATTCCATTTATTACCTTGAGAATAAAACAAATTGCAGAGCTGACCTGCAGGGGCTTATATGTTCTGTTTTGTCAAATTATTCTTCTTTTCTTTTAATTTTTTTTTTCAGTGTCTCACTCTGTTGCCCAGGCTGAGTGCAGTGGCCTGATCACAGCTCACTGTAGCCTTGACCTCCTGGGCTCAGGTGATCCTCCTGCCTCAGCCTCCTGAGTAGTGGGAACAACAGGCGTACACCACCATGCCCAACTATTTTTTTCTTTTTTTTTTAGTGTTTTGTAGCAATGGGGTCTTGCTATGTTGCCTAGGCTAATCACAAACTCCTGGGTTCAAGCAGTTCTCCTGCCTTGGCCTCCCAAAGTGCTGAGATTATAGGTGTGAGCTACCGCGCCCGGTCCAATATCTTTTTAAAGTGACCTTTTTAATAATTATTTAATGTCCCTGAATGATTTCATTTTTTTTTTTTTCAGTAACTGCTGTCAGTGAACTGCAGCAATTAGAGAAGGAAATCCAAATGGTAGCATTTGTAAGTTTCTTCCTAGCAATACTGTGTGATTGTGTGACCACCAGCTGTTTCCAATTCTTGAAGCCAGGTCAGAAGGGCTAAGATATCTCTGCCTTAGGGTTTCTGTAGGTTTTGGAAATCATTAAGAAGTGGGAGCTTTTACAGCCCATCTGTACATAAAACCAAAGGGTACTAGGGAGAAAGAGTTTGCTCTCCCTTTCCCCCATTTTTTGATCAACAAAAATTTTTAATAGTAGCCAAGTAATAAAACCATTTCTTACTTGGACTGGATGAACCCTTTTTGTCATTAAAGTCATTAAGTCCTTTATAGGCAAGCATGATGGCCTCATTTTATAGACTGGGAAATAGAGTGCTGGGAAGTGTATTTGCTGCCCCAGGAGAGGCAAATGAAAACAAGGAGGCCAGACCCCTGTCCTTTCGTGTTTAACTCTGGAGCCTCTAATTGATTAGGTAAGAATAGAAAATAAACTATTTTCATCCATTTATGTTCAAAGAAGTTTACAAGTATGCAAATATTTTTAAACTTTAGGTCATGCAACTTTAGAACAAGCAACTTTAGAACAATGAACAAGTTCTTATGTAATTGTTGGATGTGAAAGACTATGAGACATTAAACAGATTCTGATAGGAAAACATTCATTGCAACCCATTCATTCACTCCATACCCTGCCCCCACAAACATACATGCATAATACCTTTTCTACTATTTTTGAGAGAGCCAGGAAAATGGCATAGGAAAACACAGGGGAAGGCAGGAACTGGAAACCGCCAAGTCCTGCTTTTGTGTAGCTGTTTAACCTGAGTGTGTATAGTACAGAAATTGAGTTGGTAACAATAAACTGCAAATAAGCAATAACTCATAAGCAGGAAAAACAAAAACTTCACTTTGCTCTGAGGCTTGGTTTAGTGAGTGATTGTGAGTGATAGATAGACGTGGTAGAATATGGCAAAGCACCCCCATATGTACCGCATTCACATGCATTTAGGATGTAAAAAGTTATGGTGAGGAGTTGGCAGTTACTTGAAAGGAAATATGCATTTCTTATGTAAATTATTGCTAAATTTTATGAAACGTGCATTGACTTGCTGGTTAGGTCTTTTCTTTTCTTTTCTTTTCTTTTTTTTTTTTTTGAGTTGGAATCTCACTCTGTTGCCCAGACTGGAGTGCAGTGGCACCACAACCTCGATCTGCTGGGGTCTGGTGAGCCTTCTGCCTCTGCCTTCCAAGTAGTCGGAACTACAGGCGTGCACTACCACGCTTGGCTAATTTTTGATTTATAGTAGAGACGAGGTCTTGCCAAGTAGCCCAGGTGGGTCTCGAACCCGTGGATTCAGCCAGTCCACTTGCCTCGGCCTCCCAAAGTGCTGGGATTACAGGCTGAGCCACCGAGCCTGGCTGCTAGATGTTTTCTAAGAGACAAAATAAAAAGAAGCTCTGGATTTTTTTCCTCAATGTATGGATTCAGTCTCACGTCACTTGATTGTTTTGCCAATGAGTTTTAGAAGCAACGGAACATTTGATAAAATGATGCAACTCACTTCAGGTGACTCTTTAAGAAAGACTTGATGTCTGACTAAACATGCGTTGTATGAACTTAGTGAAATATGGAGAAAATATATATCAATTTTTTAACTTTGCTTATGTGAGAGGGGAAAACTGTTTACTTCATTTGCAGACCTCTAGTTTAGTGAATATGTATTACTTTCCTCTGTTTTAGTGAGTATATATTACCTTTCTATTAAAAAACAAAACAAAAGAAAATGCCATTTACTTAAAATCTCTGTAGCTCTTTAATATGGTATTCTTGTAAAACTTTGGAACCTAGAGAAAAATTACAAGACTAGTACCATGAGCTCTGGCACAGTGCATTCTACCCCTAGACTCATGCTTAGTAACATTTGGCAATATTTGCTTTCTCTCTCTGTTACTGATTTCTATATATTCACATATATTTTATTGTTTTTGCTGAGCCAAAAGAATAAATTACAGAAGCTACGCACCATTATCCTTAAACACTTCTGCATCTCCCAAGATCACAACCACAGTACAGTTAGCAAATGCAGAAAATTTACCAATGATACAACGATATTACTAATTTTACAGTCTATATTCAAATTTTGCCCATTTTTCCAATGGTAGCTTTTTATGGAAATTTTTTCCAACCCAGGTTCTAATCCAGGAGAATGTATTGTATTTAATGGACATGTCTGTTGAGTCTGCTTTAATCTGGAACAGTTTTTCTTCTTTCTTTGTCTTTTAAGACTGATGTATGTGATCAGTGCAGTACAGTTATTTTGTAGAATGTCTCTCATTTTGGGTTTATCTGATCTCCTGCCCCGCTTGCCTAGTTTAAGCGTATATAGTTTTGGTAGGAATGCTACATAGGTCACGTGTCCTCAGTGTGTTTTCATGGGTATCTTGTGATGTCTTTGTCCCATTATTGGCGATATTAATTTTTTTTTTTTTGAAAGCAGGATTTATTGAGAGGACAGGAAAGCTTCCATAGTGGGATAGGACTTGAGGGGATTGCCCGGTGATATTAGTTTTGAACCCTTGGTTAAGAGGGGTTCACCCAATTGCTCCACAGTAAAAATACCTATTTTCCTTTTGTAAGTAATAATTAAACTGTTAGTAGATACTTTGAAGCTTTGCAAATACCTTCCCTCAATAAACATTTACTCAATGTTTTTAGCATTCATTAATGATTTCTTGTTTGAATCAAATATTATTATGATGATTCACTTTGTAGAAAGCAAAAAATTCTAGGATAAATGAGTTTTCCCTCCTTATTTCTTCTTTTCTCCCTTTAGTTATTTATTCATCTATCCATTTATTTATTTATTGTTTGACTTTAAAGATTCTTTTTCAAATTCAAAATGTTATAAGCCATTGCTGTTGTTATTCATTTTCATGCTTAAATTGTTCCAAACTTAGCAAGTAAGAGCTCCTTTAAGCGGGTTCCTGTGTCCTTTTGATATAGCCCCATCATTTTTTGGATGATTTTCTTACTTTCTGGCACAAAAAGATGTTCCAGGCTCATCTAGTTCCTGTCTCATTCCCAGAGTCAGCCATTTCTTCAAGGAGCCCTGAGTTGATATGCCTGATTTGGGAGTATGATATTTAGGAGCCAAGATTTGGTTATTAAAGCTATTTATTTTAGACTGTTTATTTTTTATTTTATTTTTGAGACAGAGTCTTACTTTGTAGCCCAGGCTGGAGCGCAGTGGCACACTCACAGCCACCACAGCCTTGACCTACTGGGCTCAGGCGATCCTTCCGCCTCAGCCTTCCAAGGAGCTGGAACTACAGGTGTGTGTCACCATGCCTGGCTAATTTTTTGACTTATTGTAGAGACAAGGTCTTGCCTTGTTGCCCAGGCCCAAGACCAGCCTAGGCTACCTGGTGAGACCTTGTCTCTACAATAAATAAAAAACTTAGCTAGGCATGGTGGCTCGTGCCTGGAGTCCTAGGTACTTGGAAGGCTGAGGCAGAAGGATTGCCTGAGCCCAGGAGGTTGAGGCTGCAGTGGGACATCAGTATGCCACTGCACTCCAGCCTGGATGACAGAGTAAGACCCCAACTCAGAAAATAAAAATATGGAAAACAAAGGAAGTACAGTATAAGAAAAATGAAAGGGCTGTACACACACCACACTGATACCTGAATCATATCATATCTAATGTTTTATAACTTGCTTTCACCACTTAGCAATATATTATGAGCCTTTTCCTTGCTCTCTAAATATTCTTCCAAATGGAATGGAATTCCTTTACACAAATATAGCACTGTTTGTTTTTTCTAATTTTTCACCATTATACATCTGAAAGGATTTCTATTATATCCATCTTTCTACTCATCTCTGATTGTGTCCTTAGGATAATGTCCCAAAAGCAAGATTTCTGGTTCAACTGGAGTAAATATTTTAAGATTTTTTATATGTTTTGCTAAACTTCTCTGGAAAGGTTTGCCAGTTTACATTTCTAACAGCAGTATATCACAAATCCTAGTTCTCCAAAGGTATGATTTTAATTTTTAAATTAAATGCTTCCAGAAATAAAATTTCTTGATAACCATCATTTCTACCAAAAGGACAAAGACACTTAAAAAAAAAAAGTCTAAAATTGCCGGGTGCAATGGCTCACATCTGCAATCCCAGCACTTTGGGAGGCAGAGGAGAGAGGATTGCCTGAGCCCATGGGTTCAAGACCAGCCTGGGCTGCATGGCGAGACCTCGCATGGTGGAATGTGCCTGTAGTTCCGGGTACTTGGAAGGCTGAGGTGGAAGGATTGCCTGAGCCCAGATGAGTTGAGGCTTCAGTGACTGTGAGCGTGCCACTACACTCCTGCCTGGGTAACAGAGTGACACTCTGACACACACACAAAAAGGAAGTGACACAGAGATACACTGTGACTCCAGTTCCGTTTACAACTACTGGCCCAGAGAAAAACAATTCCCATACAAAGAATTCACCAGTTTCAAAATGTTAACTTTTAAAAGGGATTAATCATAGCAGCTTAATTTTACTCTTGCAATATAGTTTATGATACATTGAACTAGACATGTCTGTACATGATATTTTTTTCTTCTCCGGGAGAGGTAGGAACCTGAAAGCCTTTATGTTAACTTGAAATCTGTTGATATTCAACTGACGTTAGGAAACCACACTTATGTATAAGATGGGAAAGAAACAAGGTGCCTTTTATTTCCTTAAAAGAATCAAAAGGAATCAGAATTCTCAAGAGGTAAAATATAAGGCCTTTTCTTCTTACCTTGACTTTTGTTAGGCACCATTCCCTTTATTTTAAGGGGGAAAAATTACACCCAAATTTGGCTGTTGTGGAAATGTGGAAAGCCAGATAAATTCAAGTTTCAAAACCATTCCATATTGTAAATATTTATAGATAAAGAGAGAATATCAAAATGTCAAAAGTGGTCATAATAACAGGAACCATCTATAATTTTTTGTATAAAAATATCAGTGTAAAATAGAAAATACAATCTTGAAATTGATACAGTACTCAGAGCTAAAAATAAAAGCTTTTGTTGTTTAGAGTTTATCAATATGGTGGTACTTGGTGATTTATAGAAGGCTAGTTAAATGTTATCACTTTATTAGCTCCCCACTCCTGTCCAGCTGTTCTTCCCCATCTCTGTAACCTTGTTTACAGTCTTTCCTTCACCTGTAGTACCTTTGTCTTCTCTGCCGGGCTGATCCTTCTCTCTCTCTCTTTTTTTTCCTTCTCTATAAAACATTATCGGTCACAAGCATTGTTTTCTCTTTCTCTTCTGAATTTATACCACTTAACATTCCTGCCACTAATTTGACAGATGGTTAAAACTGCCCATGACTCTAGCGTTCCTGTAAGGAATCGCCACTTAACTCTTCATGTGAACATGCCATGTCCTTATCTGAAGAGTGAGGTTACCCACGTCACAGGTTGTTAACAGGATCACATGAGATCATACATGGGAAATAAAAGAGTGCTTGACACGTAGCAGGACTTGGATAACTGTTCACGATCAGTCATATCTTCACAACTATACTCCGAAGTCAACAGCAGATAAATGTCATCTTTTGTGAAAATTTTAATCAGTTGATGCCTAGGACCTTATGTTGAGAAGGGGTCCGATGCCACAAATACAGTTCGCAGGAAGCGAGCCTTGGCAAGGCTCAGTGTGAATGTAGATAGGCAAGCGCGTGTGTGGTATATTTGACACCCTTGTTGTGAACCCTTTGAGGCCAGCGACTGCCTTTGTAGCCGATGCTGTCACAAGTCTGGTCATCATCACTGTACCAACTACAGCTACCAGTGTGAGCCTGAATTTGGTGAAGGGCTTTACATCACTGCCTTCTTCTTCACAGTCACTTTGCAAGGTTATAATCTGCATTTAACAGATCAGAAATTAAAGCTCAGAGAGGTTAGGCAACTTAGCTAAGATAAACAGCGTCCTTCATGTGGGTCTTCCTTGCCAGCTTCACAACACCCCATGCTCTGCCTTGTTCCTTGTAAACTATTGAAGTATTTGTTCCTTGCTTCCTGATATCAGGTCACAGTGGACTTCCTTCTCATTCTTATTTGTCCAGGAAAGGTGAATTGTATTGACATACCTAAGTTTTCTTCTTTTACTCTGCTTTGACTGTGAAGAGGGTATAACTCCTTTGTCTTCACTGTGTCATTGTGAATAGGTAGACTTGCCTTCAGCTACATAGTAACAGACTCTTCGTTATCAACTTTACTTTAGGGTTCCTGATGTTTGGCTTTTATTAATGCCCTTGCTTTTGTACCTGTTAGACCGGCATGCCATTTCTGCTTAAGGAATTTTAAACATGTCGCTGTGCCATGCTTTAACTTTGTGCTACATATATAAATCATCACTTTGAATTAGAGAATAGGCAATTTAAAATAATGAATCATTTTATTTGATAATTAATGTAGTCATCACCCAGAAGTATATATTGAACAGTCATCCATCACTCAGCTCTTTTCTATGAGACATTTCTGTTACTGGGAGCTTGTAATTTAAGACACTCCAAGGTGAACTGCTATAAAAGTGATAGAGAAAATTGGACACATGTTGAACAAATATATAAATTAAATAAGTAAGCAGGTATTACTGATATATCTGATGATAACTCGAACTTAGGAGAGAGGTCAGTGAGGAAAAGCCACCAGAAAGGCTTCTCCTAGGACCAAGAGGAGTTTAGAAAAGTACCTGAATTATAAATAATGTGTTTATCATGTTATGTGAAATGCAGTTACATTAAGACAAACATCACTCTATGGTAGTTTTTAGGTCATTGATGTGAACATAAAAATGTTTTATTTGCAAGCAAAAGCCCCTATCCTTATTTTTGCTACTCAACCTTTAAAAAAAATTTAAAATTCTTTCAAAACTTTGCTGGATTACAAATCTACCTGTATGTGGAGAGGTTATTTTCAGTTTGCCATATGAGAAACTGTTATTTCAGCTTTTCATTAAAGTATTATTGATCTCAGTATATTGAGCAATAAACATTTCAGTTTGTTAATATTTGTTCTCTAGCCATGCTCTAAATAATGTGCTGAAATCAAACCAATCTATGTATTTCAGTAAAAAATGGTATGCCCTGACTAGGTGGTTTATACAAAGCTAGGCTCTTGCTACTAGAAGAAAAATAATATGCAGCATGAATTGAATTCCTGAGACACTCAAAGCCTAACATAGAAATAGCAATTTAAAAATTGAAAAATTGGAGGAAAGAAAGAGCAACTCATAAGAATTTCAGATAGTTTCAAAATAAATATGATTGGCTCTTAGTCTTCAAAAATAGAATTATCTCACTTGAGTATTAGAAAGGTGTCTAGAATTTTCTTCTCTGCTCTGTAGTTAAGACAGGAAGTTACTGATATGAAATTGCCCATGTTATCAATTTTTTTCCACTGATATTTGACTCCTACTCCTGGTTAGGACATCAAGTTTCTGTTTCAACACTGCCATTGATGACATATGAGATGCAGGCTGCTCAATTTTGAAACAGTTTAATTCTTAGGAAGTTCTTTATAATGTATCTTCCAGTCATTGATACTGGTTCCTGCCCCCGAGACCACACAGAACAAATCTTACCTTTGTTCACATGTCAGCTTCTTGAGGACAGGATCTGTGTCTTATTGATCCTTGTATTTTCTGCACTCCACCATAGTACCAGGCCCACAGTAAGCAATCAACAAATGCATAGTGCATAAATGAACAAAATAATACACATAATGATCAAAACCAATTTTCTTTTGTAAGATTTTTTGAAAGGTTTTACTGTTGCTGAATCTAAGAAAAGAATATAACTTGCTATTCCTAGTCTATTTCATAACCTTTTCTTCCCCATGTTTGGCTGATTTGTTGAGTTCTTAATAGATTACTTTGTCTTTGAATGAAAGGTTCTGTTCTGTAGCAGCCAGGAGGGATTTTCTTGGCCTCGTTTTTGAATACGTTTCCAAAAAACAAATCCAAGGTGCTTTCTCTTAGCCTTGTTAATATCTGATGTTCGCAGATTCATGACCTGAGAAAAATTATGGTGTCCTAAATGAAATAAGACTGCCAGAATTCTAGTGACTTGAAAAAATATGACCCCATCCCTGATAGTGTTCATCATGAAAATAGTGCTTGGCAGAATTCGCTGCTTTAGAGAAGCCACACTGACAAGGAGGAAAATGTCTGTCGAAGAGGGAGGATACTGCATAGCTGCTCTGCTTTCCAGAGAGAAGGTATTCAGCAAGTAGTGTACCTGATCCGGTTAGTGCACTATATTTTAAAAACATGAACTGGGCACGATGGCTCATGCCTATAATCCCAGCAATTTGGGAGGCCAAAGCTAGAGAATTACTTGAGCCAGGAGTTTGAGACCAACCTGGGTAAACTAGTGAGACCTCATCTCTATAAAAAATAAAAAACATTAGCTGGGCATGGTGGCACTTACCTGCTCAGGAGCCTGAAGCAGGACAATTGCTTGAGCCCTGGAGTTTTAGGCTGGGCTGAGCCGTGATTGTGCCACTGTACGCCAACAGGGGCAACAGAGTCAACCCCTAACTCAAAAAACAAAACAAAACATGGGCGTGCATACTTTCTTGGTGGAAGTCTAAAATGGAACAGCCTTCTGGAAGACAGTTTGGGAGACTGATGAATGTCTTTAAGTAAAATGCTATTTGACCCATCATCCTCCCTTTTAGGAATTTGTTGTAAGGAAATAACTGGAAAAGTGTGTTGCATATGTAGTAAGAGTTGTGTATGGCAATGCAGATTGGAAATAGTGAGCATGATCTACTTTTGTAATCAGAGAAAAACAAATGCATGGAATTTTACTTGTGGAATGGAGACAGTAAAGTCTTTATAATTTGTTTTGTACAGATTGGCAATTCACCTTTCTGTTTAGTTTTTAATCACGAAGAGTATCTTGAAAGTATACTCATATGCTTTTGATATTTTAATCTCCTTACTTATCTTTTTTTTTCCTCCCAATTTCTTTGCTGTCATGAAACTCTGCAAATAAGTGGCATAAGGTAAACATGAATTCTACTTGAGAGTTTCTCAAGATCTTAATTGGTAGCTGAAGAAACACTGCAGACATTTTAAGTTAACTGTAACTTACATTTGTCTGGGCATTTAGCACCTTGGTTTCATATTCTTTAGGGACACAAATAGAACTTTTGGTTACTAAGCAATAATGCTTTAGAATTTTGCCTTCATGGCTTGCTCCAGATCTGGTCTTGGGTTTTTTTTTTTTTTTTTTGAGTTGGAGTCTCATTCTGTCGCCCAGACTGGAGTGCAGTGGCCGCTCCCGGCCACCGCAGCCTCGACCTGCTGGGCTCTGGCGATCCTTCCGCCTCAGCCTTCCAAGTAGCTGGAACTACAGGTGTACACTACC
>CAUYQG010275862.1:0-31346 GCA_963574415.1 Tarsius wallacei | reverse complement strand
CATCACCCCACCCCCCACCCCCCCACACCCCACCCACCCGCACCCCCCCCCCCCGCCGCCCCCCCCCCCCCCCCCCCCCCCCACCCCCCCCCCCCCCCCCCCCCCCCCCCCCCCCCCCCCCCCCCCCCCCCCGCCGGGGGGGGGGGGCCCCCCCGCGACCCCAGTAAACCAAAAAGGAAGAAACCTATATAGAGATGTGTAAAGCACTTTTCTCCTAAGTCTCAGGCACACGTCACCTAGTTCTCAAAAAACTTAAGTGTCTTACTTTTGGTTTCTCAGTGGAGATTCACTGACTGTCACAGAATCACACTGTACTTGGTAAGGCTAAGACATACACACCTCTCAGAAATGTGCATTTTTCTTAAAGTCTTAAAATATCTTTAAGTAAAAGCCTATACCTCCCAGCTCCAGTAAGGACAGGTGAGGAGATGATGCTATTTCCCAGAGTCTGTTGAACATCTTTTTTTAAAAAAATTAATAATTAATGCCTAAGAAACATAAGCTGCATCCTTGCCCATTTCATAGGGGCACATATATTGTACTTGGAAAGTTAAGCATGATGCTTCAGAGCCCACAGAACTTGCAACACAGTTATCTTGTCACGATATCCTCATGACAACCTTGCAATGCATTCACTTGCTCTACTGCATGCGACACACTGTGTGAGGCTCCAAGCCCTCCCCTCAAGGGGATCCCAGAAGGCAGGTATAATCTGTCTTTTATAGATGAGAGAGCTGTGACCCACTTTTCAAGAGGATTTATGAATAAAAGCATCTAAAAAACTGTTTACCAAAAAATGAATTCTACAGAGGGAACCAGGAAATCTGCTTACTATAGAATCGGACGCTATTTTACTGTCTTCAAAGATGCCATAGACAGCAGTCTGCACAGATGCCGTCCTTTCATTCTGACATGGTCACTTCTTTTCAGAGAAACAATGTATCTGGTGAAGGAAAAAGAACAAGTAAATCATGGAGTACTCAATGAAAATCCCTACTCCAAAGTTTCTCTCCTATTTGGAGTCTCTCTAAATGCACTCACTGGGGGATGGATGACCTTTGACCACTTACCCAAGTCTGATTCCTGAGCCCAAACTTTTTCATCGCCCCACCATCCAATTTATTTCTATATCTTTGCCTTACTTGTGGGATAGCGAGAATATCTGACACATTCATTTGTTACAGAATAGTTAGTGAGCATCTCCTGGGTGCAGGGGAGACATCAGTGAAAAAAACAAAGTCCCTGACCTCAAGGAGCTTATTTTTAGAGGAAGTAGACAAACCAACAAGAACAACAAATATAAAATGTACCATGAGGAAACAATTGCTATGAGGAAAACTAACACAAGGTAAGAGATACGGCATGATTGAAGGAAGGAATTTTTAGATAGAAAAGGACGCTCTGAGGAATCCAGAGTTAAGGTGACCTGAGTGAAGTGCGGCCATTCAGAAATCAATGTGGAAGAAACGCATGGAGGTGAGAGGAAGGCCAGTATAAGGGCCCCAGGGAGCATGCAGAGACAAGGAACAGCAGAAGGCCAATAATTGGAAGCCAGAGGAGTGTAATGGACAAGAACAGAGAGCTACAGAGGGCCTGGCAGGCCATGGACACAGTGTGGGCTTTATTTTGGGCTTAACAGGAAGACTCTGGAGGCTTATAAAAAAGCAGGCAAGTGGCCGGGCTCAGTGGCTCGGTCTGTAATCCCAGTACTTTGGGAGGCCGAGGCGAGTGGATTGCCTGAGCCCGTGGGTTTGAGATCCACCTGGGCAACCTGGCGAGATCACATCTCTACAATAAATAAAAAATTAGCCGGGTGTGGTAGCACACGCCTGTAGTCCCGGCTACTTGGAAGGAAGGCTGAGGCGGAAGGATTGCCGGAGCCCAGCAGGTTGACGCTGCGATGCCGTGAGTGTACCACGGCATTTCAGCCTGGGTGACAGAGTGAGACTCCAGCTCAAAAAAAAAAAAAAAAAGCAGGCAAGTGACATGATTAAATTTCTGTTTCTAAAACAGTGACTGCCTTCCAGGTAGGAAACTAACTCCATAGGGCAAGAATAAAAAGAGAGAGACTACCAAGAGTTTGAGACCAGCCTGGGCAACATGGCAAGACCTCATCTCTACAGGAAAAAAAATATATAGCCGGGTGTGGTGGTGTCCATCTGTAGTCCCAGCTACTCAGGAGGCCAAGGTAGAAGGATCACCTGAGCTCAGGCAGTCAAGGCTGCAGTGATCTCTGATCGTGTCACTGTACTCCAGCCTGAGTAAGAACCTGACTCAAAAGAGAGAGAGAGAGAGAGAGATTATAGAAGGCTACTGCCAGTAAGTTGTTGCAAAGGGTGACCATACCATCACAGGATACTAGTCAGTGAGGGAGATGACAGGAGAGCCTGACTCCAAGGTCTGCACAAAACTGGTTTAACTTAGCAGCATAAAGTGCCATGTTAATGGTCTCTGACAGGTTAGAATGTTGGGATATAACATATTTAAGCACCTTATATTTAAGCATATATAAATGCACATTCATATATAGGTAACAATTTTAAATAGGATTTAAAAATAAAATTTGATTCTACTGTTAGTGGAATCCTGAAGCATCTCCTCAAATCCCTTGAACATTAGAATGATCTGAAAATCATTACACTCTAATGCCTTTGCAACTCCTTAAGACTTTCTTTTCATCATCAATTCAGGAGCTTAGGAAAAAGCAGCATCTATTAAAGCCCTTGACATCTGCTGCTAGTTTGATGCATGTTCTCAAGCAAGTCATTCTTGCCTCGGAATTATTCATGCATAAAGATGAGGCCAATGACACTGATTGTCACTTGGATGTGCCACAGGCTCACCAGATGCAAAAATGCTTCAAACCGAACCCATCATCCTCCCCTCCAGATCTGCCCCTCTCCACTTCTCACCCTCTCAGGAAATTATATTATTGCTAGGCCGGGCGTGGTGGCTCAAGCCTGTAATCCCAGCACTTTGGGAGGCTGAGGCGAGAGGACTGCCTGAGCTCAGAGGTTCGAGACCAGCCAGGGCAACTTAGTGAGACCTTGTCTCTATTATAAATCAAGAAAAATTAGCCGAGCATGGTGGTGCATGCCTGTAGTTCCAGCTACTTGGAAGGCTGAGGCAGAAGGAATATCTGAGCCCAGCATACTAAGGTCGCAGAGGCTGTGAGTGTGCCACTGCACTCCAGGCCTGGGCAACAGAGACTCTGACTCAAAAAAAAGAAAAATTACGTTGCTGGTAGAATCAGGAATCATCAATTCCTCACTGAACTTCAGCACCCACTTCCAATCAAGCACCAAAACCCAAGGAACACTCACTTGAAGAGCTCTCTAACAGGACCCACATTGTTACTACACTGTTGGTATGTACAATTATTTTCGTAGTATCTGATGAACACAATGGATCCTCAACCTACAGAAATGCACATACACACAAAGTTTGGCATGCAATCTAAGGAATTCATTAATCTGAAGATATTTCACAGATAAGGGACCTTATTCTACTGGAGAGTCCTCTGGCAGTGGACATGCTTAACGAACCTGAGAATTTTCTTGGGAGGTTTCATCCAAATAGCAATTCCCATGAACTAAACACCTTGTCCGGGTCACTTTAAATCTACCCCTTCAGCCAAATGATGAAAATTTCTTTCCAATGTAAATTAGTTGCCACTTTAAATCATTCACTGGTTCCCCAAAGTCAGAGACTAAAGTCAAAGCGCTTCAGCAAGTCATGCCAAGTCCTCCACTACCGAACTCTACCCATTCTTCCAGTCTCCTCTTCCACAGCCTGCAGCACACTTAATTAATCTCAGGAAGGGAAAGCTGCTCACGTCCTCATCGGGCACTATGCTCCATGCTCCCTTGCTTTGCTAAGCTCCCTCTGCCTTTTAGTCACCTGGCAAGCTCTTACCTTTCAAGACTCCTTCAGGCTCATTGTCTTCTAGAAAGCCTTCCTTGAACCTCCAGGTTGGGCTAGGGGACCCACAGCTGCAGTGCACATCCTGATCACAGCATTACGATCTGCTGTGGTCTCCTTACAACTCTCTCCCTCTCCAAAGCTTGTTAAAGGCAGAGCTGGGTATCGTGTCTGCACACCCAGTGCGCAGCACAGCCTGGCAGGGGACAAGCTTCAAGAACCTGAGAACTTTCTTGGGAGACGACACTCAAATAGCAATTCCCATGTACTAATCACTTAACCACCTGTCACCCTCACTGAGCATCAAGGTTGTAGTAGGACAGCCCCTTGCAAATGAGGCCACCACAGCGCTAGGAGAGTCCCTGGCCTGCCCAAGGTCATCAGGCTAAGAACGCATGGGGCTGAGTTTGGGACAGAGATAGAACTGGCTCCAAGGTCCTTCCCAGACGCCAGCCTGCTTCACGTATGTCACCGTGATAGAGTGCCTGCCACGTGCTGAGTACGAGGGCGCGACGGTAAAGGAGGCAGCCGCAACCCCTACCCTAACGCGTCGGGGAGGCGCTTGACGACTCGCCTTCCCCTCGGGGGCCAGACTCAGCGGATCCGGCCTAGGAAGCCCGGGCGTGGCTCGGGATGCTGCCATTCGCGTCGCCCACGTCCAGCTGGCAGATCCAGACTCGACCCCCCCGCCCCCCGGCGGCCCGTCCCGGAATCGGGCACCAGGGCATCCTTCCCTCCCTGGGGCCCGCTCCGCGGCTTCCACGCCGCCCGCCCGCGTCCGCCTCCCGGGTCTCGGCGAGGCGGGGAGAAAAGCGGGTCCCCGTGGACACTGCGGGTTCCCCCACAGCCCCACCCATCCGTCCCGACAGCCGACGCCGTCCTTGGGGCCGCGTTCCCGCCCGGTTTCTGCGAGCTCGACCCCGGGTGGGGGCAAGAGCCAGGCGCTCACCTCGCGGCCGCGGGCCCATCCGTGGGACTGCCTGCGCTTCGGTCAGAGTTGGAGAGTCCCAGCCACCCGCGCCTGGGCAGCTACTCCAATTCTAATTCCAGCGCCAGCTTTTCCAGCCCTCCTTGCCCCGTTCGCCGGGCCCCGCCTCCGAGGTTCTGCGCAGGCGCAGTTCTGACGGCCTGTCCCAGGTTTCCGGACTCAGTGTAGTGAGAAGCTACGCGAGCAGGGTTCTCCGACCGGAAGTCGAGGGGAGGAGCCAAGTGCCGCGGGCGGCAGAGTGCCGGAAGTTATGCTCGGGGTGGATGGGTTCTTTATTCTTTATTTCCCGTGGCTGTTCTCCTACTTTAGAAAGACCCCGGCGACCTGTTCCTCAGCCCCAACTCGCCCTCAGACAGCCAGATGTCTGCGATTCCTGCTGAGGAGAGCGACCAGCTGCTGATCCGACCCCTGTAAGGGACCAGCGAGAGAGGGATTGAAGCCACAGGCTGTGGGAGAGGCGAGGAGGGGTGACCGGGGAGGTCTGGCCTGCTCCGTCATCCCCTACTCCAACATGCCTCTACAGCCTGCCCGTGGGCCGCGGCTGCGGGCCAGGCAGGCCTCTCAGGCTCAAGGGGTTTGGAGAACTGTTGATCAGAAGGGGACTGCTAGGCTGAGTGGGATTTTGCTTTCTCATCAGTTTCCGGGGAGGGTATGTTGGCGTTTGGGGAAAAAAGAGGTTTCCGGGGCCACTGGGCTCTTTCCTATATGCTAAAAAGTGTTGTCTGTTAGCATAAACGCGGGTCTCTGCGTAACAGGATAAGCCATGAGTAAATCAGTGGTGCTGATGACAGGATGAGAGGAGGACCTGAACGAGGCTGTAACAGTGCAAGGAAGAACTAGGTCTGTTTCTTAATACCTCCAGGACTTAACATGTGGCAGGAAGTGAAGGAGAGAAAATATTAGAGACTTGCTGTGTGTTTCGACCTTCCAAACTAAGAGCAGAATAAGGAAGGTGAGAAGTTGGAGAGGAGAAGTGTAGACGTGTTAGGGACAGCAACTCCCTTGATTGTCCTTAAGGAGACTGGTCTTTCAGTGGGGATGGCCTTCAACACTCTGGAAGGCTGCTTCAGGGGAGATATAAATGTAGAGAACTTGAACCCTTATAGATGAGCAATTCAAATACACAACATAGTCGGCCGTGTTAGCACGCCTGAAGTTCCAGCTACTTGGAAGGCTGAGGCAGAAGGATCACCGGAGCCCAGCAGGTCGAGGCTGCAGTGGCCGTGAGCGTGCCATGGCACTCCAGGCTGGGTGACAGAATGAGACTCCAACTCAAAAAAAAAAATCCACAACATTTGTTTATTGGTAGGTATTAGTTGGCACCACATGAATGTATACATTTTCCAAAGGTAAAAGGTATCTCCTTTACACATTCGTTCAGTAAGTTTTCATTGAGCACCTACTTGAGGCATAGCCCACGCTTCCTTCTGCTTAGTTCACGCCTGTCATCTCTTCCTGTGTTCAGTAACACTGAGCAAGTGTCAAGTGCTGCACCTGGGGACACAAATAAGACACAGGGCCGAGTTAATTGCTTTCACCCTTTTGAAGGGTATTACAGGGAAAGTGGGAAGCACTGGAGAGATACTTTGAATGATAGGAGACCATTAATTTGGGTCAGACCTGAAGTCCAGTTCACCACTTACTAGGACAACAACTTCAGTGGACCCATTTTGTTATGTGAAAATAACAGCACTTGTTAAAGATCATAGTAGGTGCTCAGTAAATGATAACTGATATAAGAGCACAAACACGCATTGCACTGAGCACTGTGACAGTATGGAAAAGGGATTTCTAACAGATTGAGAAAAAGAAGGAAGTCTCATACATCCTAAAAATGTGTTGCTTGAGCTGAGTCCTAAAGAGTAGGAATTAAAGACAGTGTGGGGACCAGGATATTCCAGGCAAAGGAAATATGTATGAAAGAAAGTAGTCACAACTTGTGGCCAGATTCCTAGTGACTGTAGCAAAAAGGTTAGCAAATGAGGTGGGACAGGCTATCACGGTCCAGTTTACAAAGCACCTCAAATATATGTGGAGTTTGGGCCTTTATCATGTCAGTTATAGGGAGCCAACAAAGGATTTTAAGCAAGCATGGGGTTTTATGGGAATTATGTTTTAGGAAGATCACTTCTAGAAACAGTGTAGCAGATGAATAAAAGGATAGATTAAGTGGAGAGGATCTTGTAGGATGTGACTGAAATAATCTTAGTGATGAGAGCCTATAATGAGTGAAATGAGTGGCAATGGTTTTGAGACAATATGGAAGTTAAATCTTCAGGATTTTGTTATTGATCAGATGTATCTGAAGGGATGGTTGTGGGGAGGGAAAGCAGGACAAAGAGAAGTATTAGGATGATTCAGATTCCTAGATTGGGCAACTGGCAAAGGGTCATGTTATTCAGTAAAGGAATATAGGAGATGGAGCAGGTCTGGAGTAAATTTGGGAATTTTGTTGTTTTGTAACAGCTTTATTGAGATGTAATTCACATACCATACAATTCACTCATTTAAAGTGTACAATTCAGTCATTTTTAATATATTCTAAATAAGAGTTGTGCAACCATCACTGCTATCTAATTCAGAACATATTCATCACTCCACAAAGAAACCTTGTATTTGTTAACATTCATATACAACCCCCTCCTCCCAACCTCTTCAACCCTAGGCAACACTAATCTACTGTATTTGCCTGTTCTGGACATTTTATGTAAATGGGATCATACAGTATGTAGCCTTTTGTCTCTGGCTTCTTTCCCTTAGTATAATATTTCCAAGGTTCGTAATTTGACAGTTTTTATTCATTCAAGAAGTATTTTTTGAGACTTACGATATGTCAGGCACTCTGGCAGTCAGTACAACAGTCAACAAGATAGGCAATATCTGTGTGTGTGTGTGTGTGTGTTTGAGTCACAGTCTTATTCTGTCGCCCAGGTTGGAGTACAGTGGCATGCTCATGGCTACTTCAACCTTGACCTGCTGGGGCTCTGGTGATCCTTCCACCTCAGCTTTCCAAGTAGCTGGAACTACAGGCCTACGCCACCATACCTGGCTAATTTTGTTATTTATTGTAGAGACGAGGTCTCATCATGTTGCTCAGTAGTAGGAAATAAATATAAATAGACACAGTAGCTTCTTGTAGTTGTATTGTGATAAAAATAATGATTGTGGCTCGCTGTGCAGGACAAATTAGAGGAGGTAGTCAAGGGAAAGCCTCTGAGAAGGTGACATTTGAACTGAGACCCAAATGAGCCAATCATGTCAGTGTCTGAGGGCAGAGCATTCCAGGAAAAAAAAAGCAAATACAAGGGGTCTGTGGTGAACACTAGCTTGGCACGTTGTCTGTGAGGTCCCCAGGAGATACCCAGTAGAGATTCCTAATGTCAGGAGTACATATTAGAAATCCAGAATGCAGAACAATCTAGGTTACAAATACAGGCTTGGAAACATTGAGAAGTGAGCCAAGGGGAGAACCCTTGGAATATCAATATGTAAAGGGTGGGCAGGGGCAGCTGAGTTTGAAGGAAACAGGAAAGCCAACAAGACTGATAAGAATAGGGGAGTCAGAAACCAAGGGAGAAGAGCTCAAAGAAGGAGCAAGTAGGGGTCACAAAGGTGACCAAAAAACACATAAGATAAGGACTGATGTCTGTAGTCCCAGCTACTTGAGAGGCTGATCGCTTGAGCCCAGAAGTTTGAGGCCAGCCTAAGATCTTTAAAAAAAAAAAAAGTATGTATTTACTATTTACTTAATTTATTTTTTTGAGTCAGAGTCTCACTCTGTCACCCAGGCTGGAGTACAGTGGCAAGCTCACACTCATGGTTACCGCAGCCTCAACCTGCTGGGCTCAGGCTATCCTTCCATCTCAGCCTTCCAAGTAGCTGGAACTAACTACAGGTGCATGCCACCATGCCCAGCTAATTTTTTTATTTATTGTAGAGATGAGGTCTCATAATTTTTTGATTTATTGTAGAGACAAGATTTTGCCAAGTTCCCAGGCTGTTCTTGAACCTCTGAGCTTAGGCAGTCCTATTGCCTCAGCCTCCCAAAGTGCTGGGATTATAGGTGTGAGCCACTGTGCCCAGCTTAAAAAAAAAAAAAAATAAAACAATAAAGACCTAAATGACTGCTTGCACTTAGTGGCAAGGACAGTTTCAGAAGAGTGGTTGGTAAAAACCAGATTATAGTGAATTGAGGAGTGAGTAGAAGGTGAGGACAGACAGGCAGAGAGTATACAGCTCTAAGGAAGCTGGTTGGGAAAAGAATAAAGTGGTAGGCCAGGTGTGGTAGTTCACACCTGTAATCCCAGTACTTTGGGAGTCCAAGGCAGGACAATCGCTTGAGCCCAGGAATTCGAGACTAGTCTGGGCAACATAGCGAGACCTCATCTCCACAAAAAAATAAAAATTAGTTGGGCATGGAGGTATGAACCTGTAGTCCCAGCTACTGGGGAGGGTGAGGCGGGAGGATCATTTGAGGCCACGAGTTCCAGGCTACAGTGAGCTATAACACCTCTGTACTCCAGCCTGGGCGGCACAGTGAGACCCTGTCCAAAAAAATAAATAAAATGCATCTAAAGGAGATGAGAGTCCAGAGATTTTTTTTTTTTTAAATCAGAGTATCACTCTGTAGCCCAGGCTAGAATGCAGTGGTACACTGTTCACAGCCACCGCAGCCTCGACCTGCTGGGCTCACGTGATCCTTCCGCTTCAGCCTTCCAGGTGGCTGGAACTACAGGCACGTGTCATCATGCCCGGCTAATTTCTTGATGTATTGTAGAAATGAGGGCTCGTCAAGTTGCCCAGGCTGGGCTCGAACCCGTGAACTCAGGCAGTCCTCTCACCTCGGCCTCCCAAAGTGCTAGGATTATAGGCGTGAGCCACCGTGCCCAGCCAGATTCAAGAGATTTTAACTTTAGGATGAGAATGAATGTATCATGTTTAAATTCTGTTGGTAAGGAGTAGATAATGAGGACGATGTCGATGATACAGGAGGGAGGGAGGGAGTACATAGAGTATAGAATCATGGTGAAAAGGTTTACCTTAGAAAGAAGTCTGTTCTATTGAGAACGGAGAAATGGAAGGAGACAAAGATGTGGGTGGGTTGGTAAGTGAAGCTTAGGAAATTGACAAATGGGCTGTATTTTTTGATGCAGACTATGGCCCATGCCTCAAGTGAAGCAGATGGTAGATTGGGAAATTTACAAGTGAGGAGAAAGTTTAAAATATTTCATGGAAACTAGAAGAGAAAACAGCTAGACAATATTGAGGGCCAGTTCAAGTGGAAGCCCAAGGTATCTATAATAACTAAAAATAAACAGTGGGGTGCTAGGGATTCATGCCAGCCTCATCTGCAGCTGTTTGATATTCTTTATTAAGAGCCCACTTGCAGGTAGAATCCTCTCAGTTTGGGGATAGACCCATTTCATATCCGTCTCCTAGTAGACAGTGTCTTAAGGTCAGGGTCCATGTAGTAGACATTTCTATATTCTGGCACTTAGTACATTGCCTGGCAAATAGAAGCTGCTTCATGTTGAATGAGTGATTGACCTGTGAGTTAGAGTGGTTGGGAAAAGGCATCCAAGAAGGTGAGAGAGCTGAAAAACGGGTGAGGTTTAACTAAAAGTGTGCCTATGGTCATTGGAAATTGTGGCTGTCTTATTAATTTAAGAAGAATTGAAAATTATTTAGGTAATTGATGTAAAGTAAGTATACTGAAATAGAGGTAGAAGAAAGAGGGACTGAAATTCATGGTATGAATAAGATAAATACTTAAACCAGAGCTGTTTGGTGAATGCATATTATGGTATTAAAGAAGATGACAGAACTTTGAAGTACTTATGGCTTTATACTTTAGAACTAATTCTAAAAGTATTAATACATAATCTGCATAACTGCCTGTTTACATTTTTTTGTGTTGTTTTGTTTTGAGTTGGTGTCTCACTCTGTTGCCCAGACTGGAGTGCAATGGTATACTCGTGGCCACTGCAGCCTCGACCTGCTAGGCTCAGGTGATCCTTCCGCTTCAGCCTTTCTAGTAACTGGAACTACAGGCACACGCCACCACACCCAGCTAATTTTTTGATTTATTGTAGAGATGAGATTTCCCAAGTTGCCCAGGCTGGTCTCAAACCTGTGAGCTCAGGCAATCCTCTCACCTCAGCCTCCCAAAGTGCTGGGATTATAGGCGTAAGCCACCGCGCCTGGCCTCAGTTTACATTTTAAATGTATAATTTAATCCCAATATTCAGGTTGAATTTAACCTTTGGGCTTCAGATCTGTAATACCTTTTCTCACAATTTTAACCACTGCAAATCTCTGGTCTTCCAAGGATCACTTTTCATCTTTTCCCACATTGACACTGTTCTTCAATATCTTTATAATTTTCTAGAACTCTCTGCCTCAAAATTTCTAAGTTAATGTTGTCATCATACAGGACATAGTTTAAGTTGTAAAAAAAAAAAAAAAAAGTTTGGATTTATTGGGCTTGGTTTTGATTGTTTTTTTAATTCTTTTTATCTCTCCCCTTGAATGTTTACAGTGGAGCTGGGCAAGAAGTAGGAAGATCATGTATTATTCTCGAGTTCAAAGGAAGAAAAATAATGGTAATTGTTAATTTTATAGTCAGGTTCATAGTATAGCTCTGTCTACATTGGCTGTTAGTCTTTTCTAGTAGAGTAGTTATCTATCTAGCTTTCAGAAAAATGTTATAGTTCATGCAATCTTTGCTGTACAATGTTCATGAGAAAAACTAATACACACTTCTACTTAGTAATTTGACAAACCATAAGTAAATTAGAAAGATATATTCTAAGACTGTAAAATTGTGAACTAGATCTGCTAAACTGTTGTTTCTTCAGAGTCCTTCTTCCACTCCTGAAGGGTCAAGCCAACCTAACAGTCCCACTTCCAGTGAAGACCCCAAGGAACCAACTGCCCTGAACACATGCAGAACTCTAGCCACCCCCATGCAGCATGTGGTGACAAAACCCTGGCTTGGGAGGTTGGATACTCACTCATCATTAGGGCTACTGGCCTCGAACAAGCCACACTGCTTCTCTAAGCATGAAAGGTAGAGGGATTAGAAGAGATGGTTCCTAAGGTGTTTGTTAGAGAGATAGCTCAGTGGTTCATGTTGCTTTGGTTCCTCTTTGTTCTCAACTTCTACCGTTCTTAAAAGAATAGGTATATGTCAGCATAGTCATCTTTTTAGTCGTTTATTGTATTAATTTGGAAGTACTGCCTACAGTATAAGTAAATCTTTAATGACTGAGTCTTAAGAATTTGTTTCCTAATACCTTAAAATATTTAAATTACCCTGATCAGAGAATTTTCCCATTTCTAATTACTACCTTCTTAGTCAGATCTGATAGTAGTAAATCTGTGAACTTTTAAAATGCCTACTATCTGATATCAAAGTTCTTGAAAAAAGAATTCATTCATTGTTAGAGTGAGCACCAAAAGTAGCCGGAAAGAAAGTGTCTTATATTTTGCATCCTGTGACTCTAAATGTGAGCTATATTTTAAATTTGTTTGGGAAGTTAGAATTGTTAATAGCATATTAGCCACATTTAATAAGAATTGCATTACAAGAGCTAGTATATAGCATCCATCTTGATTATGTGAATGATGGATCAGTTATAATTATTGTCTTTTTGCTGGATGAATTTTAATAAAATACACAGGAGATTGTGATCTTTTTTCCTCCTTCAGCTGGATTGTGGGATCCACCCTGGCCTAGAAGGAATGGATGCTCTTCCTTACATCGATTTAATTGACCCAGCTGAGATTGATCTCCTATTAATTAGTCAGTAAGTATTTTCCTTTAATAATTACACTGTTTTTCAAGGACTTTAACTATTAAAATCAAGGACTTTTACTATCAAGATCATTCTTCATCAGATTTTCATTTTTTAAAGAATATTTTCTACTAAGAAACATATTGCAAACACCTAAGTCTAAGCCAGCTCTCCATATCTTCATCACAGGCTAGAGGATTTTACTGTGACAGACTTAGCTACCTGTAGATGTAAGTTCAGTGAGTAAGTGGGAAGGAGATAGTACATACCTTGAATTGTTGTAAAACTTGGAACTAAGCCCTTTTCCAGGCTATTTCCTTGAGGTCACTATCTCGTCACGGTCTTATAAAAGAACTTCTTTTAAAAATAGTGACATGTTGCAACTTTATCCCACTAAAATGTTTGTTGTAATTCTGCCTAATGAGGATAGGTTTGTCCAAAACTAGAGATAGCTATAAATGAACAAATAAGTGTAGGTTTGGTATATTCTTCTTCCCTCTCTAATTATTCATCAGTACTAAGTTTTTTGCTGTTTAAAAAACATACTTTTAAAGTCCTTTTTCTATATTGGAACTGTATGCATTATTCCTTCCCTCTGCACATACCTACTCTTGGTTTTCTGAAAGTATCACTATATAACTGTTATATAGAACTTCTTTTGTACAGTGAGCAAGCTTCATTACATGGTGTCTGATGGATAATATTTTAAAAATTCTTTTAATCTCTTTGTTTCTTTTTAAGTTTTCATTTGGATCACTGTGGAGCTTTGCCCTGGTTTCTACAGAAGACAAGTTTCAAAGGAAGAACATTTATGACTCATGCCACAAAAGCTATTTATAGATGGCTTCTTTCAGATTATGTCAAAGTTAGGTAAATTACTTTATTAGATTGTACATGCATCTGCTACTACACAATATATATTGTTCAAAATATAAACCACTTGAGTATTAAATAAGACGCTTTGTTTTTATTCACAAGGGTGTCAGTAACAAGGTCATTGAGTACCTATTACATATCCAGTATCTTCCTGACCTTGAATAGTTTTTACATCCCGTTATTTTTTTTTTTCCTTTTTCTTTTTTTTGAAACCCAGGTCTCACACTGTTGCCCAGGCTGGAGTGCAGTGGCACAACCATGGCTCATCACAGCCTAGGCCTCCTGGGCTTAGGCAATCCTTCTGCCTCAGCCTTGAGTAGCTGGGACTACAGGTGCATGCCACTATGCCCCAATAATTTTTTAATATTTTTTTTAGAGATGAAGTCTTGCTGTATTGCCCAGACTGATCTCAAACTCCTGGGCTTAGACAGTCTACCCACCTCAGCTTCCCAAGGACCTAGGACTGTAGGCATGTACCACCACACCCAGCTAATTACTTATTATTTATTTATTTACTATTTGTTTTAAATCTGAGGCTAGTGCCCTACCGAAGATGGTTGGAGAATTATTTTTTATTTTTGTAGAGATGCGATCTTACTGTGTTGCCTAGGCTGGTCTTGAACTCATGAGTTCAAGCAGTTCTGCATTGGCCTTTCAAAATTCTAGGAATACAAGCATGAGCCACTGTGTCCCTCTGAAAATTGACTTTTATTTTTTTGAGTCGGAGCCTCACTCTGTCACCCAGGCTGGAGGGCAGTGGCATGCTCACGGCCACCACAGCCTTGACCTGCTAGGCTCAGGCGATCCTTCCACCTCAGCCTTCCAAGTAGCTGGGACTACAGGCATGTGCCACCACACCCATCTAATTTTTTGATTTATTGTAGAGATGAGGTCTCTCCAATTTGCCCAGGCTGGTCTCGAACCCGTAGGCTCAGGCAATCCTCTCACCTCTGCCTCCAAAGTGCTTGGATTATAGGCATGAGCCACAGCGTGAAACTCCAACTCAAAAAAATATATATTTTCACAACCCAATGTGAGAAATCTCTGCCATGGTTCATTGTATTTAAGTGTGTTAATCTCTTGGGAGTGTTGGGACAGAAAAAAAAGGTTGAGAAATACTATTCTAAAGACAGTATTTTGTCTTAATTTTTACTGTGTGTGTTACTTAAAATTGAGAGTATTTTGAATATTGTCTTTTAATTTACTGTGTGCTTTGCTTCAAGTCAAGTTTTGTAGCTATCCATACTGAACAGGAAAGAAACACAAAATGTCTGAGTCTGAATCACATAATCCATACAGTATATTTTTAAGAAATATCTTAATGGATATGTCATCCACACGCAGTTTCTTTGCAGTCAAAGCCTTTTTTTAAAAAAAATCTTACTCTTAATTCTTTTTGCTGGCATCTCTCAAAATTTAGTAACATATCAGCAGACGACATGCTGTATACTGAGACAGATTTGGAAGAAAGCATGGACAAAATTGAAACGATCAACTTTCATGAAGTTAAAGAAGTTGCAGGAATCAAATTTTGGTGTTACCATGCCGGCCATGTCCTAGGAGCCGCCATGTTCATGATTGAGATCGCAGGCGTGAAGGTACCTTCTGGCTCTAGCACTTTTCTTTCTAACAGAAATCTATGCAGAGATTTGTGCCCCCACATAGTATTAAAAAAATTCTCTAAGACTGGCAAAGTGTCAAAACACTGAAACAATAAGATAAAAATAAAGTTGACAGTTTGTCCTTTTAAATATCATAGTTCCTATCTCCATTATAATGCTTTCTATATCAGGACTGAAAGAAAAGTAAAATAAGCATCTCAGTATCCTTAAGAAAACTGGTTAGGAAAGTGCTATCTTTATGGCTGCATCCATTTAAAATGAAAATACTATTTGTTATTCACATCCTTCTAATGTCTTAGGATTCACAAATAAGCCCCCAAGCAGGATGGACTACAAGACTAAAAGGGGATTAATTAGGAAGGATTTCTGTAGCTATCCTTGATGGAAAAGTAGAATGGAAGTCTCAAACTTCTGAAGGTGTGGGTGGGCAAGATTCTAGAGCAACTGCTCTGAACTCTGCTGTGCATCAGGATCACTCAGGGAGCTTTCAGAAAATACCTACTGAATCAAATTCTGATGTGGGCCTTGGCCTTTTTCTTTTTCTTTTTTTTTTTTTTGGAGTCAGAGTCTCACTCTGCCACCCATGCTGGAGTGCAGTGGCACACTCACGGCCACCACAACCTCGACCTCTTAGGCTCATGCGATGATCCTTCTGCCTCAGCCTTCCAAGTAGCTGGAACCCCGGCATGTGCCACCATGCCCGGCTGATTTTTTGATTTATTGTCGAGACGAGGTCTCACCATGTTGTTCAGGCTGGTCTCAAACTCCTGTGCTCAGGCAGTCTTCTTGCCTCCACCTCCCACAGTGCTGGGATTACAGGCTTGAGCCACCGCATCTGGGGGCCTTTTTATTTTTCCATTTTCTGGGTGATTCTAATGTGCAGCCAGAGTTAAGAACCCGTGCTCTAGTGTAATATTGTCCTAAATTTTTTGCAGCTGCCCATACATTTGAAACTTTTACACGTTGAGTTGCGTAATATGTGGCCAATTCGCTTATTGTTGCAGTTTCCTCTAGGGCACAAAAACTAAGCAGGAAATAGCACAAATGCAGATGTGAGTTCTCATTTGGAATTTGATGCATATCCTCTTAGGATTTTATCTCCCGTTTTAGACAGTGTTCCCTTGTGCCTCAATGGATTCCTTTCCTTATCAGCATGACTTTTTTCTCTAAGAAGTTCAGAGCACTTCTCAAAGTTTATGAATATTTGTGGAATGATTCTGGGAGTACATTTTTCCCATTAGATCAAATTATTGAATCTGAGTGATTTAATGTCTGTAAGTTACACATTTTGAATTAGAAACAAGCATATCAATTGGTTTAGGCTATTTTTCTTTAACTTCACTTTTAGATTTCGTGAACTTAATCTGTTCACTAGCAAAACGAAGTTCTCCCCAGATCCTAACTTTCTAGCTTTATCTTTTTCACAGCTTTTGTACACAGGTGATTTCTCAAGACAAGAAGATAGGCACTTAATGGCAGCTGAAATTCCTAATATTAAGCCTGATATTCTTATCATTGTAAGTATTGATGTGGTATATTGTAATTAATGTAACATAAGCAAAATTGTTTTCTAGTGAAAAAAATATTCTGCTCTCACTTTCATAATATGTTATTGGATATACATTTGTCTTTTTTTTAGTATAAAAATCGGGAGGGAGCTTCTTTTTTGTAGTGTAGCTTCACTTTCTTACTGTTAAATGCAGTAACTGCAGTCTAATATCAGAGATGCTGGGCTGTCTCTGGGCAGGATGTTTTATACGGGTGTGCTCCTTCCCTGTGTCTTAAATATTTTTTTCCAGGCAGGTTACTCCAAGTGTATAAAAGAACATCTTAAGGGTCATTTTAGAAATGGTGTGACCTTACTGCCTTCCTTTTGGCCCTTAGTGCACACTAGCTTGTTCCACTGTTCATCTTTATATGCCCTTTCTGTCTACTGGGTTGCAAGTCCCAGGGGAACAAGAAAAATGAACTGTGTGTAGAAGCTCTTTTTGAGGGGCAGGGGTTGGGAGACAAATTATTAAGGTGTGTGTTGGTGACGGTGTAAGGGATTGGATTGGAAGATAAATTGTTCAGGCTTTTGGTTTATAAAAGTGCATCAGGTGTATTTGGTTCAAGGTGGAAGAGCTGTCTGGCAATCCTCCACACCTTCAGCATCCCCAAGCTGCCCAAGTATGAGGGCCAGTGTATATTGCTGTCCGTAAGCAACATGTGAGTGGATTAGATTGAACTTAACTCATGGTATACCCAACATATAAACTGACCTTAATTTAAGGAAAGGTTTATTTTTTTAACCCTCAGAAAAAGCAGCTGTTTTCACAATATCTGATACTTTGGAGTGGTGCTTCTCATACTTTAATGCACTTATGACTCCTCTTGTGATATTGTTAAAATACAGACTCTGATTCAGTAAGTCTGGGCTGGGCCTGAGATTCTGGAGTTCTTTGTTTTATTTTTTGAGTTGGAGTCTCACTCTGTCTCCCTGGCTGGAGTGCAGTGGCACTCTCACGGCCACCACACTTGACATGCTGTGCTCATATGATCCGCCTCAGCCTTCCTAGTAGCTGGAACCACAGGCACACGCCATCATATCTAGCTAATTTTTCTTGATTTATTGTAGAGACGAGGTCTTGCCAAGTTGCCCAGGCTGGTTTTGAACCCCTGGGCTCAGGCAGTCCTTTTGTCCCTGCCTCCCAAAGTGCTGGGATTACAGGTGTGAGCCACCACACCTGGCTGATTCTGCAATTTTAATAAGCTCCCAAGGGATGTTAATGCTGCAGGCCAGTGGGTCATGCACAGTAAGGCTTTAAGGGATATTCTTAAACAGAATTATAAGAAACAATGTCTCTTTCTGATTTAAAAGCTTCAACTTATCAGAGATGAAAAAAATCCTTCCCCACACCCCCAGTGGAAAGTAAAATTGCTTAAAAAAAAGACATAGGGGAGAATTTACATTCTTGAACTATTTCCTGATTAAATTCTCTAATAAGTTCTTATTACTTGGATCTGAATTCTGGCATTCTTATTTGTTCGTCTTTCCAATTAATATTATAATAATATATATTCAAGTGAATGGCATGTTAATGGAGAAATGTATTATTTTGCCTCAGCATTTAATTATTTGGGGATCATCAGTCTCAGCTTCACACTTGTAATGTGTTATTTAGGAATCTACGTATGGGACCCATATCCATGAGAAACGTGAAGAGCGAGAAGCAAGATTCTGTAACACTGTCCATGATATTGTAAACAGAGGGGGCAGAGGTCTCATTCCTGTCTTTGCTCTTGGAAGGGCTCAGGAGCTGCTCTTGATTCTAGGTATGCTTGATTCTAGGTATCCTTTTTATTTGGGAGGTTATCAAAATCTCTTATCATTTTATCAAGATACTAACATGGCCTTGGATAAGTCATTCCCCCTTTCTGGGCTTTAGTTTCTTTATTTGAAGACAAGGATTTGGTGCTAGGAAAAGGCCAGGGAAACAGCAGTTTTCATGCACAGTTACTGGCAGTATAAGTTGATGTGTTGTTCTAGTTGCCGTCAGCATCAGATGTCTTAAGATATGTGTACCAGTCTGGGCACGGTGACTCATGCCTGTAATCCTAGCACTTTGGGAGGTGGAGGCAGGAGGATTGCCTGAGTTCATGGGTTCGAGACCAGCCTAGGCAACTTGGCGAGACCTCATCTCTACAATAAATTAGCCAGGCTTGGTGGTGCACTCTTGTGGTTCCAGCTACTTGGAAGGCTGAGGCGGAAGGATGACCTGAGCCCAGCAGGTCCAGGCTGCAGTAGCCATGAATGTGCCACTGCACTCCAGCCTGGGCGACAGAGTGAGATTCCTACTCCAGAAGAAAAAAAGAGACGTGTAGAAAATTTTATCAGGAATGATATTCATTATTTTAGTATTTTTAAGGAAATACTACATTGTAGGAAAAAATTATGTACAGATGAGTAATTATGTACTTTCACACAATATATTAAGGGGACCAAAAAAGTAGGGTTCAAAACTATGTATACTCTGATCCTAGTTAGGTAGAAAATATATACATAAATGACTGGAAAGATATTAAATCTGGATGGGGAAAATGGATTATTTTCTTTCGTTTTCTGCTTTTTTCCATTTTCTAAATACTTCCATGAACAAGTATAACTTTTTGTAATAAAAGGAACAACGGGTGTCACTTTTTTAGCATACATTTATACTTAATTATCCCTTCTACCCCCATTCTGTGTTTCTTTTTGGGGGAAGCACTCTTTTTTTTTGAGTCAGAGTCTCAAAACCATCACAGAATTTAGTGTCTCTGGGGTAATAAGTCTATTATTCAGTATACTTATACTGAATCCCATTTCAAAACCTCCACATCTTTGGACTATGGTCACAGCATTCTTTTTACGTCATGCACTAGTATTAAAAAATGAATTTTGGTAAATACAAAAACCACATGATTATATCATTAGACGTGGAAAAAGCTTTTGTTAAAATCCGCACCCCTTCTTGATAAAAACCCTTGAATATCTAGACATAAATGGAACATACATCAAAATAGTAAGCACCATCTATGAGAAACACCACAACCAGCATATTGCTAAACAGACAGATATTTTCCCCCAAACCCAGAACAAGACAAGGATTCCCACTCTCACCCCACCTTTTCAACAAAGTTTTGAAGTTCTCACTAAAGCAATCAGACAAGAGAAGGAGATCAGAGGTATCCAAATAGGAAAAGAGGAAATCATTATCACTCTGCAGATGACATAATTCTATACTTCAAAAACCCAAGAGAATCTGTCAAAAACCTCCATGTACTGATTAAGGATTTTGGCAAAGTCTCAGGGAATAAAATTAATGTGCAAAAGACAGTCTTATTTCTATACACCAATAATAAACACACAAACCCATAAAAAAGCACAATCCCATTCACAGTAGCCAGAAAAATAACCAAATACCTTGGTATGCTCCTAACCAGAGATGTGACAGGACTTTACAATGAAGACTACAAAACACTGCTCAAAGAAATCAAAGATGGCACAAACAAATGGGAAAACATTCCATGCTCATGGATTGGAAGAATCAACATTGTTAAGATATTCATTGTACCCAAGACAATCCACAGATTTAATGCAATACCCATTAAATTGTCAGCCACATTCTTTCCAGACAATTTTCTATGTGGTTCTGTCCTATGATGTGTTAACTGAGACAGTGGTCTTATATTACTCATGACTTCTACAAATTGACAACAGCAGCAGTGCCAAAAACTTTGGGTCTAGATCCTCCATCAGCTACCTTCTGGCTGGTAAATCTGTGAAGATGATGTCTCTCTCTGAGCCTCTATTTCTTTATCTGTAAAATGAGACTATGAGATTGACTTTCTTGTTGAGGATGTTTTGAAGAATGCCTGGGATAAATTAAGCACACATTTGTTATAACTGGGAACCTATAAAAATAACTTTTGTTGCCTCACAGCTTGTATGGACTTTTTCTCTGTGTTTCTTTACCATGGGTCCTTTAAGTATATTTTTTATGCTTCTTTGTTGTTGTTGTTGTTGTTGTCAGAAAAGGCTAAATGGCTAAAGATTCCTCAGGCACAATTTCGTATGTTCAAGTCTTAGGTGCCTTCATTAGTTTGATATGTAACCATGAGAAAATGAAGTAAATGTAATATTTCCACAGACTTTGTCATCAGATTATTTAAGTATGCCTCTCTGCCTACAACATGAAAGAGTAACTTCCCCAGAAACCCTGTGAAGTGGGATTTTTAGATTGCTCACCAAGTCTTCCAGGAGTGAGCTGTCTATTCAGGGTGATTTCTTGCTCACCCACAAGGGTTGAATCTGCAAACATAGCACCCATTGCCTTGGGGTGAGGGAATAATGATTTTTTTCTGTTAACTTGGGGATATAAACATTTGGGAAGGAAAGTTTCTTTACAATAGGATTTTGTTTGCTCCTGAGAAGTAGAGAAAATGAAAGATTATGAAGTAGCATATACTGTCAAATACTACTCCTTTTCAATATAAAGTGGATCTTCTTTGTTGACTATCCCAAATATAATTGAAGCTAAAACAAAAACAAAAAACCTAAAGAAACCTATGCTTCTGAAACTACCTCACAGCTTGCTGTACTTAAAACAGATTTCCATTTACTTAAGATTATTTACAGCATGTATACCCCTGACTAATTTAGATCTGATGTTAATCAATTACTTAAATTTTATTTATTTTTATTTTTTTGGTAGGGAATGATACTTTAAAAATATATATTTTGAAGATGTGTGGTACAATTCAGGGTTAGGTTTACAAATGTCTATTATGCAGGTATCCTTGTCAATGAGGTATGCCACCACCTCCCCTGGTAGTTTCCCACTACTGCCAAAAATACATATGGCATTTATCTCCATAAATTACTTTTAGTCATTATCTTATCATTAATTTTAAATGTATTCTTCAGTTATGCACATAGGAAAAGATCAAAATAAGGTAACAGAAAATCCAATGATAACAGGGTGGCAAGATTGAAGAAAACATATATTGTATATGTTTTTTCTTTTTCTCTTTACTTTCTGAGTTTTCAGTATATCTTCATTTGGAACAAAATAGTAAATGTTCTGTAGAAATTGGATTTGCAAACTTAGCCTACAAATTAGGGAAGTTAGAAGAAGAGGAAACGTGAGTTCAGGAGTTTTAGGCTACAGTGATATATAATTGCACCACAGCACTCCAGGATGGGTGACAAAGCAAAACCCTATATCTAAAACAATAAGTAAATAAAATTTGAGGAGGGGGAATGAGTTATTTTGCCAGACTAAGGCAGGTCTGAGAAGCAGAACAATTTTTGGTTGTAATATTAGTTGGAAACTTATTGGGTAGAATATTTATTATGGTTTAGCTTATAAAACTTTAGTCTTTGGGTCACATTAATGTTACCATTTTTAAAGATCCAGAAGTTTATTTCATATTTTTGAGCCTGGAACTAATAATATTTTACCTGGAAATTTGCACTACAAATTAAAATGAGTAGTGCTTGACATTATTTTTAAATCATTCTACCAAGATAATATAATAAATTATCAAGGAATCTAGTTCCTAAATTAATTCAAACAATGCTAACAAAGATATGGGAGCATTTAAATAATATCAACAATAGCAACAACATAATAGCAACTATCACCACCACCAAAATAATTTTTTTATTGTAAAGATGTGGGGTACAATTGAGGGTTAGATATACAAATGTTGATTATGCAGTTACCCTTGTTGATGAGGTATGCCACTCCCTCTCCTAGCAGTTTCCCTCAACTGCCAATCCTACCCCTCCTCCCATGACAGTCTCCCACTACTGCCAATCCCTTTCTTATAGTATTTTAATTGTTCTAGGTCTGCTTATAAATGAGAATATATGGTAATCTGTTCTTTGTTTCTGTGATAGATCACTGACTATGAGCAACAATAAATCCATCCAAGTTACTGTGAAGTTCTTATGTTTATCCTTCTTTATGGCTGCATAGTTTTCCATTGTGAATTCTGTATTGTCATTTCCAGGTCTGAGAAGAATGATGTTGGTAACTTAATGGGTATTGCACTGAATCTGTGGATTACCTTTGGTAAGATGGCCATTTTAACAATGTTGATTCTTGTTATCCATGAGCATGGAATATTTTTCCATTTGTTTGTGTCTTCTTGGATTTCTTTGAGCAGTGTTTTGTAATTCTCATTGTAAAGGTCTTTCACTTCTATGGTTAGGAAGATACTGAGGTTTGTGTGTGTGTGCGGCTATTGTGAATGGGATTGTGTTTTTAATTTGGGTCTCTGCTTGCTGTTGGTGTAGAGGAATACAACTGTCTTTTGCATATTTATTTTATACCTGAGACATCACAAAAGTCCTTTATAAGTGCAAGCAGCTTTTTGACAGATTCTCTTGGATTTTCAAGGTATAGGATTATATCATCACCAAAGAGGAATAACTTGACTTCCTCTTTTCCTATTTGAATAACCCTTATCTCCTTCTTTTGTCTAATTGCCCGACCTAGGACTTCCAGCACAATGTTGAAGAAGAGGGGTGAGAGTGGGAAGCCTTGTCTTATTCCAGTTTTTAGGGGAAATGTTTCCAGTTTCTGTCCATTTAGCAATATGTTAGCTGTGGGTTTATTGTAGATGGCACTTACTATTTGGAGGTATGTTCCTTCTATACCTAGGTGTTTCAGGGTTTTAATCAAGAAGAGACACTGGATTTTATCAAAACCTTTTTCTCCATCTATTGAGATAATCATGTGTTTCCTGTTTTTACATCTGCTGATGTATTTAATTACATTTATGGTCTTGTGAATGTTGAACCAGCCCTGCATCCTGTGGATGAAGCCTACTTGGTGATGGTGGTTGATTTTTGAGATGTGTTTTTGGATCAAATTTGCTAGAATCTTGTTGAGGATTTTTGCATCTATGTTCACAAGGGATATTGGTCTGCAGTTCTCTTATTTTGTGGGACATTTAACCGGTTTGGGTATCAGTGTGATGTTATTCATAAAATGATTTGGGGAGAATTTCATCTTTCTCAATTGCCAGGAATATTTTCCATAGGATTATTATCAGTTCCTCCTTGTACATTTTGTAGAATTCTGCTGGAAAGCCATCTAATCCAGAGCATTTTTTGTAGGTAGTCTTTGTTTGACAGATTCAATATCTTGCGTTTCTATTGGTCAATTTAGTGTCTCAATGTCTTCTTGTTTCAACCTGGGGAGGTTGTGTGATGTCAGAAAGTTCTCCATTACGTTTAAGTTATCAAGTTTGTTTCCATATAGGTGTACATAGTAATCTCTGATAATCTTTTGTATTTCTGTGGGGTCAGTTGTGATCTGATCTTTTGTATTTTTGACTATGTTTATTTGGGCTTTTCCTCTCTTTTACTTGGTCATTCTGGCTAGGGTTTCATCAATCTTGTTAATTCTTTCAAAGAACCAACTTTTTGTTTTGTTGATGTTTTCTATTATGTTTTTCTTCTTTGTACCATATTGGGTGTTTTTTTTTACAATTTTACAACTCCACTAAAGTTGGGGTTTTGGTGGTCTTCTCTTTCCAGTTCCCTTATGTGATTTGCTAGGCTCTCCATTTGTGATCTTTTTGTTTTCTTGATGTGTGCTCATAGAGATATAAATTCTCCTTTTAGAACTGTTTTCATGGCATCCCAGAGGTTTTGGTAAGTTGCTTCTTCATTTTCATGTGTTTCCAGATATCTATTAATTTCTGCTCTGATTTCAGTGTTGACTTCGTAATTGCTCAGCATCATACTGTTTTGTGTCCATGTCTTTGTGAGTTTTGGGGAAATGTTGTTGGTGTTGATATTTATTTTTTTTCCACTGTGGTCTGAGAGTGTGCATTTGTTATTGAATTTGTTTATGCTTGATTTATTGCCAAGGATGTGATGGATCTTGAAGTACATTCCATGTGGTGATGAAGAGAATGTATACTCTGTGGTTGTTGGGTGAAATAATTTGTAGGTATCTTTTAAGTCCATCTGGTCAAGTGTTAAGTTTAGGTTCTGGATCTCCTTGTTGATTGTTTGCCTCAATGATCTATCTGGGACTGTTAGTGGAGTATTAAATTCCCATGCTATAATAGTATTAGAGACAATATCTTTTTTTAGTTTATGTAGTAGTTGCTTTATATGTGCTGGTGCTCCTGTGTTGGGTGCATATATGTTTAGGATGGATATTTCTTGTTGATGGATTGAATATTTTATCATCTTGTAGTATTCTTTTTGCATTATTTTAATTTTTGATAGCTTAAAGGTTGTTTTGCCTGATCTTAAGATTGCAACTCCTGCCTTCTTTTGTGATCCATTTGCCTGGAAACTCACTTTCCATCCTTTAACTTTGAGTCTGTGTGCATCCCCTATAGTGAGTTGAGTCTCCTGGATGCAGCAAATAATTGGGTCATGGTTTCTTATCCAGTTTGCCAACTGTGTCTTTTCTGTGGTGCATTTAGTCCATTCCCTTTCAGGCTGATTGTTGAAATGTGATTGTTTATTGCTATCATGAGGCTCTTATAAAAAGTTTTTTTCTATGTTTGCTTGTTTTCTTTTGGCTTTGTGGTTGATGTATGTGTGTGTTTTCATTTCTTGCTGCACTGTATTCTCTGTTGATTCTGTGCTCCACTGTTCTTCTGGGTAAGGTATGGTCTTTTTTTTTTTTTTCCCCCATCTGTGCTTAATATGTTTTTAAGTGTTTCCTGTAGACCCAGTCTGGAAGCTGCATAATCTCTTATGGGTTGGATATCAGGGGAGGATTTTAATTATCTATCACTGATAAAGCTGAGCTTGACTTGATAGGAAATTCTTGGTTGAAATTGTTATCTTTGAGGACTTTGAGTAAAGGGTTCTATTCCCTTCTTGCTTGTAGTGTTTCTATTGATATGTATGCTGCTATTCTGGTTGGTTTTCCCAGATAAGTAGACTGACCTTTCTATCTTGTTGCCTTTAGGATTTTTTTCTTTTGTGCCTACTATGTGTAGGTGAATTACTATGTTTCTAGGGGTTGGTCTTCTCATTTGATGTCTTGTGGGGTTCTCTGTATCTCTTGTGCTTGACTGATCACATCTCTATTGAGATGGGGAAAGAGTTCTTGGAATACTTGTTCCAAGTTTTTCTCTATTTCTCTTTTTTCTCCTGGGATACCAATCAGGCATAGGTTCAGCCTCTTGATATAATTGCACATCTCTTGTAGGCTTCTTTTCTTTTTTTCTGAGTCATCTTTCTATGTTTTTTGCAGATTGAGTTAATTCCATGTTCTGGTATTCAAGTTCAAATTCTTTCTTCAACTCGATTAATTTGACTTTCCATGCTTGTCATCTTGTTGTTTATTTCCTGAATGAAATTTTTTATTGCCAAAATCTCTATTCCAAGTTCTTGGAACAGAATCTTATCTTTCTTGAGTCTTATTCACTCTTTCTATCCATTCCCTAGTCCCTGTCATATTCTTGGTCAGTCATTGGTTACTCCCATTGTTTGGGCATCAAGGTCTGATTTTTCAGGAATTTTGTCTTTGGTTCACTTGAAATTGCCTGAGGTCTTCCTTTGGTTTTTCCTCATTTGTGACAGATCTCTTATTTTTCTCTTTAGTTTTGTTACTCAGTGTCAGTGAAAGAGACTTTTTATTCTGATATTTGCTCAGTACTCTATTCTCCCCTGATACAGGCTCTGAATTTGTTGTATTTTTCTGCCTCTTGTAGTTTTTGAAATTTGAATAAAGTAGGGGATGGAGCGCTAGGAATCAGAAATTACGTGCAAATTACAGTGTTCACTTTTTGTGGTATATTTTCCCTGAGACCCACTCTATTGATGATTTAAAGCAGAAACCAATGCAAAAGCAATTGAACACATACCTAGACATACATACACATCCCAATACAAAACCAAGTAACAACAAAGGGAAACAAAACAGACAGCAACAACAAAAAACTAAAAAATTAAATACACACTCACATGCCTAGCACAAAATGAATGGAGAAGAAAAACAGAAAGACTGGAGGGATATAATAATAATAAAAAAAAATTCATGTATTCACACACACCTTAAACTATAATAAATGAAAAAATTTAAAAAACCCAGAAGAACAAAAGATCAAAAGCCAACAAAAACAAAATTGAAAGATGAACACTACATCATTCACATACACCCATAAACAGAAAATGACAAATAAAAGAAGAAAGAAACAGAAAAAGAAAAGAAAAAAAATGGGGGGGGAGAAATGCAGAGCAAACCCTCACAAACACATTCATACACACAGGAAAAATATATTTTAAATAAATGAACTAATAAACAGTCAAAAATATTTTCAAAATTAAAAAATAATTTAAAAGAAAATAAAGAAAAACCTACCCTCTTATGGCAGGCTCTGTAATTGTTCCTCTAATCAGGTCTTTCCTGCAGAGCCACCTCTTTTACTCTCTTCTCAAAGTCTGAAGTATGGAAGGAGGAGGGACTGTGGAGGTGGGTGGAGCTATAGACCTTCCTTCCCACTCTTGTATGGTCAGGGAGATCTCCTCAGTGGGGACGTATGGTATTGTCTCTTCCCCAGATATGTACTTTTTTTGGGGGGGGTACCTCAGCCAGACCTATTCTGGAATAGAGTTTTATTGTGACTGATGTCCAGGGTCCACCTGGGTGTGTCCCTCCCAGTAGTGGCCCAGCTGTGTGAGTCTGACATCCATAGGATTGCTGGGGAGGAAGGGGTTTGGGTCAAGCCTGGACTCACCACTGATCTCTTTGGAGTTCTTCCTCTCACTTTTCTGGCCACATCATTTGTCCTATGGCTGGATCAGGGTGACTCCCATTGTTTGGGCATCAAGGTCTGATTTTTCAGGAATTTTGATGATAATTTCTGTTTCATAGCTGGAAATAAGAATATTTTAAAACTACAATAGCAAGGGAGTTGGGAAGATGGCGGCCACCCAGTCAGACTAGAGGGGGTGGGGCATCTGGATCAGCACTCATCAGATCCCTCTGAAGTTTGTGCTCTCAGGATATTCCCTCTGGACCATGATCAATCCCTGAATAGTTGATCCACCAATCACAGAAATCAGGTCCGTTGCACCATAGTGAGCAAGTCAGAGCACTTTCTTGTCCCATCATCAAGATGGTGGTGGTGTGCCTCCCTTGTCCTCTTCCACGGTACCTTGCCTCTAGACTCCCTTTGCAGCCCCTGCTGCTAGTGGCCTACCAGCATTTTCCTCCTAGGGAGGGTTTATTGATTAAAAAAAGAAAAAGAAAAAGAAAACGGTGCTTGGCTTCTGCGTCCTGGGAATTGCTAGAGTCTAAGCCCAGCCACAGTGGCACCAGCTGTTGTACCAGGAGATCCCTGGCTGCCAGCTCCCTAGTCCTCACTCAATCAACTACTCACACAACCCACTCACTCACCAGCATGTACACAAAATTTTCCATACACTCACTCACACCGGGACTTGCATAGTCTGAGTAGGTGGTCGCCATCTTCCCAACTCCCTCGCTATTGTAGTTTTAAAATATTCTTATTTCCAGCTATGAAACAGAAATTATCATCAATCTTCTGTAACTATTTTATGCTAAATAGGAGCAAAAAGATGTCTCTACCTGCTCTTTTACCTAGAATGAGAGGACTGGAATTTAGGATAAAAGTCTACAAAATAATGTATGTTAATTATATTTAGTAAAGCAACAAGTAAAATACTATCTCAGGTTTCTACCAGTATTTAAGAATATTTGATGAAGCACCAGAAATAAACACCATATTTATAGACTTTTACCAAGTTTGGTCTGGAGGCATTTTATAAGTTTACCTTTTGAAAAAGTATTTGAGGTCACCTAGTGACTTTGATTATTCTGGAGCAGAAGTTTCTGGGAGTGACAGAGGTGTTGTCTTGAGTCTTGAATGGATCAAGGAGGAAAATCACAAGAACTTGGCTGCTATGAAGATCGTTACGATTAGTTGAAGTGACTGGAGGGGCTTAGTTTTACCCGGTAAGCCTTTAAGTACTTAGTTTCCTGGTTGTAACTGGGTTTGTGGAGATGGGACCACACAAGAAGTGGGGAATTTGTGTGTGTGTGTGTGTGTGTTGGAGTCTCACTCCATCACCCACACTGGAGTACAGTGGCACACTCATGGCCACCCCAGTGTCAATATGTTGGGCTCCAGCAATCCTTCCACCTTAGCCTTATAAGTAGCTGGAACTACAAGTGCACACTACCATGCCCAGCTAAGTATTTATTTATTTTAAAAACAAGGTCTCACCTGGCATGGCCAAACCCATAGGCTTAGGCAATCCACTTGTCTCAGCCTCCCAAAGTGCTGGGATTATAGACTGAACCATCAAGCCCAGCTGAAGGGAGATGTTTGTTAGCGTAATCTCTTAACAGCTTACTGACCAGCTCTAGATAGAAGAAAATTTTATGAAGAAGGGGTTCCATAAGTATCCTGGGATGGTATGGAAGTCACTCATACATGATTTCAAAAGGGCTATGGAAAAAAGGAGCTTTAGAAGTAGCTGTAAACTCATAAGAATAGATACCACACTTGATCTTAGCCAAAAGGAGAAGTCGAACTGGATTTTTAAAAATGTGGTACATATAAACAATGGAATATTATGCAGCCATAAAGAAGGACAAACATATGGACTTCACAGCAATTTGGATGGATTTTGATTCTATCATACTCAGTGATCTATCACAGAAACAAAGAACAGAGTACCATATGTTCTCACTCATAAGCATACCTTGAATAGTTATCATAATATTGTAAGAAAGGGATTGATAGCAGTGGGAAACTGCCAGGGGGTGGGGGGAAAGGAAGGGGTTGGGATTGGAAACTGCTAGGGGAAGGAGGGGCACACCTCATCAATGAAGGTACCTGCATAATCAATGTTTGTATACCCACCCCTGAATTGTACCCCATATCTTTATAATAAAAAATAAAAATAATAATAATTAAAAAAGAAATTCTAAAAGTTAAAAAAAAGAAGTAGTTCTAAACCTTAGGAGAACCATAGGCAAAAGTTATGACCATCCCTGCTTAAATTCCTTAGATAACTTAGTTAGATGTCACTTGAGAGTAGAATGAGCCTTTTCTACTTTTCCTAAGGACCTAGAATAAATTACATGGAGATCAAAATATTTGTCGAGGGCTTCTGAAACCTGCTATAGTGTCTAAAAAAAAAATGCAGCACAATTATCACACTGCAAGGAGATAGGAAGGCCTCCCTAAGAGGGAGATGGGCTGCAGTAGAGGATTGCCAGAATGCATATGAGCAAGTGCCAGGCCACTAGGTGTCAGAGAAAGGGAGAGAGAGTTTGGTCCAAAGAATGATCACTGAGAGGCCAAAAGAGAGAAAGTGCAGAGGACTACAGGACTCAACAAAAAACATCCATGTTGTCAGCTGGCAACTTTGGCGGTGGATCTGTGAAATTAGTCTGAGTGTGTAACAAGTGAGAAAGTGTCCTTTTTAATTCCTTTATTCACTGCAGGTAGCACTTCCATAGCACAGAGGTCCCCAGGCCCTAGCAATGGTTGCTTTAGTATGCACATTTGGGAGAATTGACCAATATTTTCACAGAGGATCCCAGGCACCAGCAAGAAAACTCCCAAGGAGAAACAAAAGGAAGCCTCTCAGTTTTTGTTTAAAGACCATCTCGTAAAATATAGGGTAATGCATGGAAAGAGGTGTTGATTTTGAGATTAATTCCCAAGAGGCCCGGACTAAGAAACACAGGCAATGGCAAAGCTATTTTACACAGGCAGACAGTAGCCTTCTCAGGTTTATTTTCAGAACTTCTAGTTGGAGATGGGGTAACACATGGACTCATCACTGATTTAACTTTCATACTGGACAAGGTTGATGTTGGGGAGGTCTGACTGACGTAGTTTTAGAAGTGAAGTTTAGAAAGCAAGTAGCAAGAAGAAAAGACCAAGCACACTACTTCTCCCCTGTTGGGTGATGGCAGTACAAAAGCTTTTTGCAGGGGCCCTCTTTGCCTTTCCAGTTAGGAGCCTTGGTGAAAAGCCTGTCAGTTGCCATTTAAGATCAAGTCAGGTTCACAAAAAAACTTGAAGAATACAACTTAGAAAGGGGATAAATTACAGACCTCAGTCTCCCATCCGAAGAGTCCCCAGCAGATGCTACCTTTCCCTGAGACCTCCAGACTTGCCAAGGAACATCCCTGGCCAGAGCAGTCAATTGTTACAAGTTCTAGCAGAATCCACAGGAAGTCATAGATTAGAACAAGAAGGGGAGAGAAATATTGTGGAATTATTATTGGGGGTACTTTCTATAGAGTAAATTGAATCAGAGGGCACCAGGGTCATGGGAAAAAAGCAAACTTTTGTAAAGATAAGGCAAAAGAGTTTATTCACATTTAATACAGATTTTAAATGGGACCAGCACTAAGAGGCAATGCAATAAGGATGTTTGAGAAAGAAGAGCTTTTAAAGTTTTAATCAAGGAGACAGAGTTTAAAAAAAAAAAATCTCGCCGGGCTCGGTGGCTCAGCCTGTAATCCCGAGCCTTGGGAGGCTGAGGTGAGTGGATTGCCTGAGCCTGCGGGTTTGAGACCCGCCTGGGCAGGCGAAACCTCATCTCTACAATAAATCAAAAAAATTAGCCGGGCGTGGTAGCGTGCGCCTGTA
>CAUYQG010275860.1:0-12127 GCA_963574415.1 Tarsius wallacei | reverse complement strand
ATTAAAATGCTCTTCCTGCTGAGCATGGTGGCTCATGCCTGTAATCCCAGCACTTTGGGAGAAAAAAGGAAAGTTTGAAGAAATGATCAACATAACAGTGTTTGCTCCTGGGTGGAGAGAATTGATAGTATACTGTTTCTGTCTCTTTTGTTGTTGTTGTTCCTGTGCTTTTGAATTTAGAAGCTTTTTTTTTTTTTTCTGAGTTGGAGTCTCACTCTGTCACCCAGATTGGAGAGCAGTGGCATGCTCCCGGCCACCGCAGCCTGGATCTGTGGGCTCCGGCGATCCTTCCGCCTCAGCCTTCCAAGTAGCTGGAACTACAGGCACGCGCTACCATGCCCAGCTAATTTTTTTTTTTCTGTATTGTAGAGATGAGGTCTCGCCAAGTTGCCCAGGCAGGTCTCGAACCCGTGGACTCAGGCAATCCACTCACCTCAGCTTCCCAAAGCGCGGGATTACAGGCTGAGCTACCAAGCCCAGCTAGAAGCTTATTTGACAGTTTATATTACAGGTTACCTAATGATCAACATAACAGTGTTTGCTCCTGGGTGGAGAGAATTGATAGTATACTATTTTTGTCTTTTTTTTTTTTTCTCCTGTGCTTTTGAATTATGTGGTGGACAGAGGAGCAGTGGCAAAAATAGAAAACTTTTAGAAGCTTATTTGAAAGTTTATATTACAGGTTACCTAATAGTAAGGAAAGTACTCATACAGAATTTTTAGGTCAGTAGGTGAGTACTTTTTTGGGTTGCACAACCGTCTAAGGATATATTAAAAACATTCCGGGTGTGGTGGCTCATGCCTGTAATACTAGCACTTTGGGAGGCCGAGGTGAGAGGATTGCCTGAGCTCAGGGGTTTGAGATCAGCCTAGGCAACTTGGTAAGACCTTATCTCTACAATAAATCAAAAAATTAACAGGGTGTGGTGGCACATGCCTGCAGTTCCAGCTACTTGGAAGGCTGAGGCGGAAGGATCACCTGAGCCCAGCAGGTCGAGGCTGCGGTAACCATGAGCGTGCCACTGCACTCCAGCCTGAGTGACAGTGAGACTCCCAATTTAAATAAAAAAACAAACAAACAAATAAAAACATGAGCAGTACTGATAGAACTTTCTGGAATTATGGAAATGTGCTTTATCTGCACTGTCCACCATGGCAACCACCTACCACATCTAGAGCACTTGAAGTGCGGTGAATACAGCTGAGGACTGAATTTCTCAATTTCATTTTATTTTAATTAATTAAAATGTGAAGAGCTGTATGTGACTGGTAGCTACTACATTGCACAGCATAGGAATTCTCTCCCCAGAAAATATGCATAACATGCAAAATCGTGCATTTAGTCTCAAGAGATTTCTGCGGCTTGCACCCTCTTGCATGCATCCTTGGTGATGTTCCCTGAGTCTGAGGCTGTCATCTGCACATAGAGGGAACCATTGCACCAGAAACCAAGGCTGAGAAAATGGCTAGATGGTTAGACATGAAAGAGTGGCAAGCTTGCTGACAGTGGGGCGACCAACTTGTCCCAGTTTGCCCAGGACTTTCCCAGTTTTATCACTGAAAGTCCCCAATGAGCAAACTGGGATCATTGGTCACCCTGACTGACTGCCACAGCCACAAGAGGAAGTTAGTAGGTCGAGGAATCCCTCAAGGGTTATTTAAGGGGTAAATGACCCCACCAGAGAGAGTTCTCCTGCCAACTTCTAGGCAGCATCCCTCTGGCTCCATCCCCTCTTCCTCCTGCTCATTCCCCCAGCCTGTCCCTTGAGGCCACTCCTCATAGTCTGCACCCTCTCCATTGTGCTTCCTACTTGGGTGGCCCCACAGAGCTGCTGGTGACCGAGGCAGCCCACGTGCGCATGCTGCGGGTGCTACATGACCTCTTCTACCAGCCCATGGCAGACGGGGGCTTCTTCCCCCTGGATGAGCTACAGAACATCTTCCCCAGCCTGGACGAGCTCATCGAGGTGCATTGTGAGTGCAGGGCTGCGGCCCCTCTGCATCCCCACCGCCCTCCTTTGAGGCTTTAGGGGTGGTGGACCTGCAGCCCAGCATGGTCCCCATGAGCACCCACTACAGACCACCTCTGTTCTAGCATCAGGGAAAACCCACCCCAGACCCCCAGAGTTCACTTCCAGCATATGGGGGTGGGGGCAGGCTCACTGGCCCCCAGGATCAGACATAGACACCTGCAGCCTGGCCCCTGCCACTTCCGACCAGGCACTACATGCCATCCTGGGGCCTCACGGAGCACCCCCTTCCCTCACTGCCCCCCACAGCCCTGTTCCTCGATCGCCTGATGAAGCGGAGACAGGAAAGTGGCTACCTCATAGAGGAGATCGGAGATGTGCTGCTGGCCCGGGTGAGGGTGCCCAGCCCCCTCCTCCCAGCCAGACACCTGGAACCCACGTCCTGGGGCAGGTCCCGAGCCCTCCCCACTGGAGACCCACCAGGGTCTGGGCCCCCGAGCCTGTCCTCCTGCTTTAGGCTCCTGTCCCTGCATGAAGCCTTGTTCTCGCCCATCCCACCTGAGTCATCTCCCTGGCCTGAATTTCGCTGTAGTTTGATGGTGCTGAGGGCTCCTGGTTCCAGAAAATCTCCTCCCGCTTCTGCAGCCGCCAGTCATTTGCCTTAGAGCAGCTCAAAGCCAAGCAGCGTAAGGAGCCTCGATTCTGCGCCTTTGTGCAGGTGCGGTGGGGGAGGGTCTCCAGGGCCCCAGGGGAGGGGGGCTGGTGTCCTGGCGGCCGGGATGAGCCCAAAGCCTGGACCATCTCAGCGCTGGCTCCCCTCAGGAAGCTGAGAGCCGCCCACGGTGCCGTCGCCTGCAGCTGAAGGACATGATCCCCACGGAGATGCAGCGTCTGACCAAGTACCCTCTGCTCCTGCAGAGCATTGGGCAGAACACAGGTACCACAAGTCTGGCCCAGCCCCTCAGGGCCTCAGCTCTTTCTCTAACCTTGACCATTACACCGGGAGCCTCCAAGGCTGGGGGTCACTGGAGCTGGTCTTTCCTGTGCCCACAGAAGAGCCCGCGGAACGGGAGAAGGTGGAGCTGGCGGCCGAGTGCTGCCGAGAAATTCTGCACCATGTCAACCAAGCTGTGCGTGACATGGAGGACCTGCTGGTGAGCCCAGGGCAGCGAGTAGTGTGGGTGCAGGGGGCGGGTTCCACCTCAGCCTGTCCTCCTCTGGGTCACTCTGTGTCCGGAGCTTGGCTTGGCTCTCAGCATCTCCTTCTCAGGGTCATTGACAGTCAGGCCTGGCCCTCAGCTTGTCCCCCTCGGAGGTTGGTCTTGGCCCTCAGCTTCTCCCCCTTGGGGTCACTGTAGTCAGCCCCAGTACCTGGCTTGTCCCCATAACACTCCTGTCTCTGTCCCAGCGGCTCAAGGATTATCAGCGGCGCCTGGACTTGTCCCACCTGCGGCAGAGCAGTGACCCAATGCTGAGCGAGTTCAAGGTGGGCTCCACCTGCATTCCCCTCCCCTCAGCCCTCCGTACCCATCTGATAACACACCCAGGGAGTAAGAGCTCTGATCCCCACCTCACGCCCAGTGACAGCCATCATGACTCCTGATGGTGATCCCTGGCCCATGATTATCCCTGCCCACCACCCTCCCCTCCCCTCCTCTTGCCTACTGGACCATCACTCCCTCCTGCCTCAGAACCTAGACATCACCAAGAAGAAGTTGGTCCATGAGGGCCCACTCACATGGCGGGTGACAAAGGACAAGGCTGTAGGTGAGCCTGGGTGCCACAGGGGGCAGTGAGCCAGAGCAGGGAGGGCACTGTGTGAGCACCTGCTACCACCCACCCCACAGAGGTCCATGTGCTGCTGCTGGATGACCTGCTGCTGCTGCTCCAGCGCCAGGACGAGCGGCTCCTGCTCAAGTCACATAGCCGGACGCTGACGCCCACGCCCGACGGCAAGACCATGCTGCGGCCTGTGCTGCGGCTCACCTCCGCTATGACTCGTGAGGTGGCCACCGGTAAGCGTATCTACCACACGGGTATGTGGGTGTCTCAGCTGAGCAGAGTCACCCCATGGAGTAGGGGAGTGGAACCCTCTAGAGAGCCAGGGAGCAGGCACTCTGGGGACAGGAGACTGCTGCAGAGGTTGAGAAGGGGAGGCTCGACCACCAGGGTGGGGCCAGAGGTCTAGCGAGTGAGATGAGGAACCGCCCCAAGTGTTTCCTCTCATTGCACTTGGGAATGGCAGACATACTGCCGAGAAGTTGCACCAGGGCCAAGACGCTGGGAGTGACTCAGTGGAAGTGGCTGGAGGAGTTTTGTAGGTAGAGCCAGCCAGGAGACTTGTTGATTAAGGGGCACGAGAGAGAGAAGGATCAAGAGGAGGGCTTATGGTGGAGCATTGGGTATTAGCGGGACAGTAAGAGATGAGCTAGAGTCTTGGGAGCCCCAAGGACACCACCGTGGGGGACATCTCCGTCCTGTGCTCAGGCAGGGGCACACATGGGAGGACGCTGGCTCTGAGTCTAATCTTCCCCTCCCCTTGCAGATCACAAAGCCTTCTACGTCATTTTTACCTGGGACCAAGAGGCCCAGATATATGAGCTGGTGGCACAGACAGTGTCAGAGCGGAAGAAGTGAGAGGGGTCTGGGGTCTGAGCATGGGTCAGGGAGGTCCGGGCCTCTGGGTTCCCAGGGACAGTGGGGGGTAGGAGGCAGAGTCCAGGGGTCTGACTGCCCAGGGCATGGCCTGCCTCCCCAGCTGGTGTGCCCTTATCACGGAGACCGCTGGATCCCTGAAGGTCCCTGCCCCTGCCTCCCGCCCTAAGCCCCGGCCCAGCCCAAGCAGGTGAGGGGGATCAGGGAGGAAGCTGGGAGTGCAGGGAATGGGGAGGGGGTGTGGCTTCTCTACACATTCCCAGAACACAAGTCCCAGCCCTGTCTCTGTGTACACTCGTGCGTGTATATGTGATATGTTTGCATGTGTCTGTGCATGATGACTTCCACCATGGCCCCATCTGTTTCCTATCTCCAGGCCTCTCTGTCTTCCATTGTCTGGGCCTCTCTGCCTCCCTGTCTCCCAGCCTCGACCTCTGTCTCTCTCTCCGGACCTCCCTGCCTCCCCACCCCCAGCTCTCTGTCTCCCTGCCCCTACCACCTCCCGGGGCCAGGGGTGTGGGGTCACCCAACACTTCCTCCCCTCAGCACTCGAGAACCCCTCCTCAGCAGCTCTGAGAACGGCAACGGTGGCCGAGAGATGCCTCCAGCTGACAGTAAGACCAGAAGGGCACCAGGTGGGATGGTCACAGCTTGGGGGGAGGCGTCTACAAGAGGCCTGGTAGGATCTGAGCACCCTCCCTGTTTCCCTACCCAGCCAGGACTGAGAGGATCCTCAGCGACCTCCTGCCCTTCTGCAGACCAGGCCCTGAGGGCCAGCTTGCTGCCGAGGCCCTTCGGAAAGGTAGCCCAGTCCTGCCCCTCCAGGGCAGCCACCAGCCCAAACAGCACCTCTCTTGGGACTAGAACAAGGCTCCCTTGTCAAAGTTCTTTGTGTTCAACTGCCAGAAAGCAAATGCACAAAGCCCACCCAGCCTGCACTACCATCCTGGGTGGCCCCAAGCCCCTCTTCCTTCTGCAGCTACCATCGCTTCCTCAACCTGAAATTCAGCCTCTCTCTGGCCTAACTTCCATCCTCAGTGCCTTCTCCTGTGTCCCAACCCTAACCCGAACCTCATCTCCGTACCCCTTTTGCATCTCCCAACCCCACGTGCTTAGCTTTGCCTGGTGCCCACCCTCACCTCCAGCCCACAGGCCCTGGGCCTCTCCCTACCACTGCCTTCCTCTTTGGAATCCCCCATCCTGAATTCCAGCCCAGCCTGCTACATCTGTTGACTCCACTCCCTTTGCCCCTGGCCAGTGCTGTCCCTGAAGCAGCTCCTGTTTCCTGTGGAGGAAGACAGCGGGGGACCTCCCCGAGATGGGGAGGGGGTCCCAGGGGGTGGCCCCCTGAGCCCAGCGCAGACCCAGGAAATCCAGGAGAATCTGCTCGGCCTGGAGGAGATCATAAGGCAGCTGGAGGTGGGCAGGGTGGGGTGGAGGAGACCCTGAGCGGCTGGGGAAGGAAGAGGGTCCTGGGGAAGGAAGGGGCCCGGCTCACTGGTGGCCCCCCACCAGGAGTTGGAAGAGGAATTTTGCCGCCTGCGACCCCTCCTATCCCAACTCGGGGGGAACCCTGTCCCCCAGCCTGGCTGCACTTGAGGTCCCTGCCCAGACAGGTGAGTGGGGGACCCCCGAGAAGAGGGGCCAGAGTGGGCTCCTTAGGTGCCCCTGTCCCTACAGCCCGTCTGTTTCTCTCCCTGTCTTTGTCTTTTCCGAATCTCGCCCTCCACTTTCTCTCATCTCTGTGTCTCTGCTTCACAATTTCTGGTCACTCCCCACCTCCCTTTCTTTTTCACCTCTCCCTGTCTCTCTCTCTCTCTGTGTGTCTCTCCCTGTCTCCCTGTCCTATATCCCCCAGGCTTTTGCAAGAAGAAGAGGAATGGGGGAGAGGATGTGAGGGGCCACCCCCACCCACACAGCTGCCGCAGCGTCTCACACCCCAGAGCCCAAGGAGAGGGAGCCACTGCCCGGCCACGCCTAGGAGGGGCCATCTGGGGTTACTGCCGCCCCCATTGGCCTCAGCTATCTCTCCCTCCTGCCCGCTGCTTGGGGGACTCAGGGCTTCATTCTGGAGGGCACCATGGTGACCCCCTTGTCCCAGGCCATCTCAGTATTGCCTGTGGGGGCCACCCCTTCATCCCCCCACCCCCAAGTGCCTTTGCTCTGTTTTTATATCCTGAACTGGAGGTTTATTTTTTAATATATATTATCTAAGGAGAGCTCTGTGTTTGTGAGGGTGGGGCAGGGCCTGGGGTGGCTTCTGGAATCCTCCAGGATTGGCGTCGACTTCCTGGGTCTGTCCCACCACGGTGGCTCTGTGCCTCTTGCCTCTCTCCAGTTGCTCATTCAGTCATCCCTGTTTTACCAGTTACTCCCCAGGAACCTCCACACACACTGGGTATTGCCGCCTTGGTCCCCATCTTGGCAGAATCCATTGTCCCACACCAGCTCAGCTGTCGGTTCCCCCACACCCCCCTCCCAGATCCCACCTCGAGTTCCCACGGTCAATGCTGGGCACCCCAAGTCTCACTCACTGTTCCTTTATTTTTGTAGTAAACTCTCTGAAGGTGACTGTGGAGGTCATGGGAAGCTGGTGGGGAGGGGGCCCCTCCTGGGTGGGGGCTGGGGGCGGGGTTATTGCTCTGAGCTCCCCATCCCCAGGGGGACCTGTGTGGAAGAGTGTCAGGGTTGGGGCGGCACAGGGGGTCAGAGACACAGCCACACAAACACGTAGGTCACAGCACAGGGGTGGGTGGGGGAGGCTGGGTGTCATATTGCACTTAGGGAGTGGGGCCAGGCAGGGACCCCCCTCAAACTGGAGCCTTGGGGAGGAGGCTGGAGGCCATCACATTCCCTCCCTCTGTGGAGGGAGAGGTAAGTCCCCCCATTCTGGGGTTGGGGAAGAAAGGAGACTGGGGCAACGACGTGCCCAGTCCTGGGAGGGTGTCGAGGGCTGGTCCTGGGCCTCGGGCAGGGCATCAAGGGCAGATGGGTGGCCGCCTTGGTCTCCACCTTGGCAGAATCCACTGCCCCACACCAGCTCAGCTTCCGGTCCCCACTTTGCCCGCCTTGGCCTTGGGGGGCACCGGGAGGCCCTCATCGCCCTCACTGTCAGAGCTGCAGCCGCTGACGTCAGTAATCTCCAGCTCCGAGTCGCTGTCCTCCTTCCCACCCAGTGCAGCCTCTGTACCCCCAGCCCCCGGAAGTGCCAGGCGAGGGGCTGCTGCCAGGCCGGAGGAACGCTCAGGGCCCAGGCCCTCCCCTGTTGAAGCCAGCAGGGGCGCAGCTGTGGGGCCTCCCCCTGCCCCTGCTGAGGGCAGATGGCCCAGGGAACTGGCCAGAGGGTTTGGGTAGAAGTGTGGGGGGTAGAGAGAGGGGGGCAGCTTCGGGAAGGGACCCGTGAGGTACGGATTAAAGTTCCAGGGGTACTCGGGGAAGGCGCGACCATAAGGACCCAGCAGGCCGGGGGGCTTGGAATAGCCGGTGGCACCTGGGGGACACAGGGTAGTTCAGCCTGGGCCAATCCATCATGGTGGGGGGCCTGCCTGTGAGGGTTAGTAAAGGGGGCCACCTCCCTACCTTCTCATCTCCCACCTCATGTCCTTCCCACACAGCCATCTCGTACCTCCATATGGCTTCCCCACCTCCATCCTCACCCTCCCTCACTTGCCTCCCCATCCCCTGAGCACCTGAAAACCTTTCTCCCAGCTTGTCCCTCTCTCATTTCCCTCCTCCCCTGCCTTGCATCCTTCTCTGCTTTTTACTTACACACACACATACACTCACACTCCCCGCAGCCTCACCCTGGGCTTCCCTCTTCCATCCTGTCTCTCCTCTGGTCTTTTCTCGTCCTCTTCCCTCAAACACATGCAGCATCTCTCCCTGCCCCGCCCAGCACCCCAGAACCTCCAGGCTCTTACCAGAGCCCAGGAATGGGAAAGAGCTGTCCAGTCGCAGTTTGTCCGTCTCAGGAGTAAACAGGGGCGTCCGGGCCCCTGGCTCTCCCAGGCGTGGGGCAGAGAACAGGGTCTGTAGGGTCTGGAGAAGGAGGTGGGGAAGGCGGCACCGCTCAGACTGCCTGTCCCCTCCCCAGGGGGTTCATGATTGGGGGGCACCAAACACCCCAGTTCTGGGACCCCAGTATCCAAACTCACCTCAGGGGTGAGAGGAGGAGCATCTGGCCCAGGAGCCCCCCCAAAGGGGTTGGGGGTCAGCAAGAGTGGGGAACCAGTGGCAGCTGCCGCCACATCCAGCAGTGGGTAATTGACAAGCACGACTTTGCTGAAGTTGAACTTGTAGGTGAACCTCTTGCCTTTGGTCTTGTGGAGAATCCGCTTGTTGTAGTAGTAACTGTGGGGAGAGCGGGTGGTGCTGGGCAGGGACATGGGGGAGGTGCAGGGAAAGCCCAGGAGAGGGATCTCGGGTTTCTTAACGTGTGTTCTGTGCTAAGCACAGCGCACAGACAGCAACTTGGGGAAACTGAGGCCCATGGAAGTCCCTTAACCAAAGTTACAGAGTGGGGAAAGGGTGACGCAGGAGCTGGGATCCTGCCTTACGTGAGTCCAAAGCCCAGGACTTGGGTCCTTCCTTCTTGCCTCCCTCCTCACTAGTAATTATAGTAGCTACACTTGTTGGGTTCCAACAGGAATCTGCCCCCGAATGCAGAAGGAGAATCCCCAAGGAGCCAGACACCAATGAGACAGTGAAGGGAGAGGGGGCAAGGTAGGTTCGGGGCCCCAGGCCCTCCTCACCGCAGGGCCCGGCTCAGTTTGTCATAGTTCATGTGGGGCTTGCACTTGCGGATGCCCCAGAGCCGGGCCACCTCGTCCGGGTCCTTGATGACGAATTCCCCATAGTCCCCCTGCCAGGCGATGACACCCTGGTACTCTTCCTTCTGCAGCAGCTCCAGGATAAAGTGCCACAGCTGGATCTGCCTTGAGCCAGGGGACGACTCCGGCTTGTAGGCCCAATCCGGGAAGGCAAACCCTGGGGATGGGAGGCAGGGAGTGGCCCTGAGTCAGGACACCAAGTCCGGGACTCTGGGTCCTGCCAGTTCCATCGGACTCAGGAAGCCTGAAGGTATCAAGTTCTCCCCTGATTCTAGGTCTAAGGAGCAGCTGCCTGGCCTCAGGCATCTCTCGGGCTGGTTTCCACTCTCCCAACCTCCTCCCCTGGCGTCCAGTCCCCAAATTGTCCAAATAGTGGGAGAGAACCCAGTCACCAGGGTCTCTGGGTTGGTACTTCCAGCCTGGTTCCTGGCCCTGGCACAGCTACCCCAGGCTCAGCATCTGGGGGTGGAGGGCGGGCGGGAGGGACCGGTTTCCCACACCCATGACTGGGGAGGAACTGGGAGGGAAGGGCACCCCCTCTCCCTGCATTAGTCTCCCCCCCGCCCCGCTACCCCAGGGGTCTCTGGTCTCTCTTGCAGAGAAACCTGAAACAGCCTGGGCTCTATTTCTCCTATTCCTTGCCCCTTGTTCCATCTTCTGAACCCTTTCCCTACAGCCCCCCGGTGACCTCACCCTGCCACGTTCAGGCTGAGCCTGTGTGTCTGCCCATGTATTTATACCTTTCACATCCCTGTGTCCCCTCCCTGTATCCATGCCCATGTCCATCTGAGAACAGTCCAGATGGGGTGTATGTGCACATGTATGTGGTACTTGTGTACACACACACACATGCCCACGGAAAACATGTCACACAGACGTCCACTCACCCACCAGATACCCAGCCACACTGGGACACAGGCATACCACAGTACCACTCTCCTGCTGAGGGCGACCAACACAGACACCCCACACACAGGCTGCCCAAGACACGAGGTCACGTCATCTCAACAACCCTGCATCGCACAACACAATTACACATCTCACGCCCCTCAGAACTGAACGCATTAACAACACAACCTCATGAGAAGACACACACAGGACCCCAAAGCCCCAAATAATAGTGTGATGGAGACAGTGAATGCAGCGCCAAGACATTCATGTCCCCAGATCTCAGCCCAGCAGACACACAGGGTGACACTATGACAGCAGAGCAACCTCCCAGGCCCACACACAGAGGCACCCACATGTCAACACTGACACCCGCGGTTCACTCAGCATCATATTTCACACTTGGGGGCATCCTGTGTCCCACTGTCCCCATACACCCAGAATCCGGGTGCAAATGAGGGGGTCTTTGCCACACCTAAACCTCACCTCCCATCCAAAAGGCCCCAGGCCCAGCTTCCGTGCTCACTCCCGTGCTAAATCCTCTGTCCCCTTCCCCCTCCTCTGCGTCTCCAGACCCAGGCATGAAAAGAGAAGGCAGGATGAGTCTCTAAAAAGCTGGGAGCAGGGCAAGAAAGGCAAGGCTTGGGGGGTGGGATCAACTGGCATGGGGGTTGGGGCAGGGGATAATGTTGAGCTGGAGACCTGGGTCCTCGTGTCCACTTGCTGTGTGGTCCCGGGCAGGTCCTTGCCCTCTCTGGCTTAGAATTTCAGAGGTGGGAAGTGAGGAGGAACAGGGTCCTGTCCAGGCTGCCTTGTATGTAAAAGTGGAGGGCGAATGCCTCATGGCCTGAAGTCTGGGGATGGCCAGGCAGTTTCCTCCTCAAGGGAGAATTTTTATCTCCACACCTTTTGGGGACTTTCTCACCTCAGAAGACAGGGCTCAATCAAGACTCCACTGGCCATTCCACACCCAGAACATATCCTGCTGGGGAAGCAGCTGGGTCACAGACACACCCACACGACCCCAAGACGACAAGGAGAAACCCAACCCAGAAACATCTGTCCTTGAATTCATGTCCTCAAATGGGTTATATCTATTGAGACAGACATACAGCTAGAGGGAGGACCCCCCACCCCGGGAACTCAGGAGGCAGACACGCATGTGACAGACAACCCCAATCTCAGTCACACGAACACACGGGCCATGGGCTGAAAACCAGACTCAGCCCCCAACACAGAAGTCCATGATGCATTCACCCCCCACCAACACCCCCAAATGCACTAAGACATCCATCGGAATGCCACACACCACGCAACAGACCCAAATGAAATGGGCGAAGCCTCTTCACTGAGACACATTCGGCAATCTGGCAGATACCCCACTACAACCTGAAAATGTAGACACGTCCAGCCCAGAGACACTCAGGTAGCCTCAAATGTGCACGTACAAGCAGACACAAACTCACACAAAGACAGGCAGTCACTGCAGACACACTCTCCCACTGTGACCCCTTCTTCCAGAAACACTGAAGTGTGACACAGGGACACCCTGAGATGAGACCCCAGAGTCTCCATCTTTCTCTCTCTCTCTCACACACACCCCTCCCACTGCACATTGGCGTGGCTTGTGACTTGAGCTCAAATGCACGTCCACGCCAGCCGTACTGTCCACATTCCCAGTTCCGAGTATCTACTCTGAGCAAGCCATCCTCTCTCCTGGGACTGGAGCTGGCTGGGTCATGTTTCCACGCCCCCCGGCCCGGGTAGTGCCATCTGTCCATCTGT
>CAUYQG010275849.1:0-17098 GCA_963574415.1 Tarsius wallacei | reverse complement strand
TATCTGAGGATGGGGAGACACCTCTTATCAACAAGGGTACCTGAACGAAATATTTTTGTATGCCTAACCCCTAACTGTACCCCACAATAACATAATAAAATAAAATAAAAAAATTAAAAAAAAAAAAAAAAAAAAAAAAGATTTGCATCACAAAAAAAAAAAAAAAAAAAAAGAAATAAAAAAAGACAAGCATGGCCAAAAAAACCCCACCGGTTAATATAGTACTGGAAGTCCTAGGGAGAGCAATCAGGCAGAAGAATGAATTAGGGGTATCCAAGGAAAAGAGGAATATAAATTGTCTTTCTTTGCAGATGATATGATTTTATATTTAGAAAATGCTAGAGAGTCTGTCACAACGTCCTTGCACTGGAAGCCATCTTTGATAAAGTCTTAGTACACAAAATCAGTGCACAAAAACAGTGGCATTTCTATCACCAGAAACAAGCAGAACGAGAAACTAATACCAAGCACAATTCCATTCACAATAGCCACACAAAAAAGAAATAGCTTGGCATCCACTTAACCAGAGACATGAAAAAACTTTACTATGAGAACTACGAAACACTGCTCTAAGAAGTAAAAGATGACTCACACAAATGGAAAAATATTCCTTGCTCATAAATTGGAAGAAACAATACTGTCAAGATGACTATCCTACCCAAGGCAATCTACAGATTCAATGAAATACCCATCAAATTATCGACAAAATTTTTCTCCAACCTGGAAATGACAATACAGAAATTCATATGGAAACAGAAGGGCACAAATAGCCAAAACAATCCTCAGCAAAAGGAACAAAGTGGGAGGTATCCTACTTCCAGACTTTAAACTTTATTACAAGGCTACAGTGACTAAAACAACTGGTCTTGGTACAAGAATAGACACATAGAACAATGGAACAGGACGGAGATTCCGGAAGCAATAACATGGTCTCTCAACCAACTCATCTTTGACAAAGCCACCAGTAACAATCACAGGGGAAAGGAGACCATATTTAGCAAATGGTGCTGGGAAAACCGGTTGATGTGCAGAAGAATGAAACTGGACCCCTATACATCATCATATATAAAAATCATCTCAAAATGAATCAAAGACCTAAATGTAAAGCCTCAAACTATAAGAATCTTAGGAGAAAACATAGGAAACACCCTTATGCATGTTGGAATAGGCATGAATACTTGACCAAGTCCCCAAAAGCTAATGTCACAAAAGCTAAGATAGACAAGTGGGACCTCATCAAGCTGAAAAGCTTTTGCACAGCAAAAGAAACCACCAAGAGAGGGGAAGGAAATCTACATAATGGGAAAAAGAATTTGTTAATTATGCATCTGACAAATACCTAACATCCAGGATCTATAAGAAACACAAATGAGCAGAAAGGAAAAGAACAAATAACCCTATTCAAAAAATGGGCAAAAGAAATGAATAGACATTTTTTTTAAAAAAAGATATATAAGCAGCTAACAGATAGATGAAAAAAATGCTCACCCTCGCTAATAATCAGAGAGATGCAAATCTAAACCACAATGAGATATCACCTAACTCCAGTAAGGATGACCATCATTAATAAATCAAAAAACAATGGTTGCTGGCACGGGTATGGAGAAAAGGGAACACTTTTACACTGTTGGTGGGAGTGCAAACTAGTTCAATCTCCATGGAAAGCAGTGTGGCAATTCCTAAAAGAACTAACAATTGACCTTCCATATGATCCAGAAATTCCTCTTCTGGGAATATGCCCAGAGGAACATAAATCGTTCTATAAAAAAGACACCTGCGTACGCATGCTTATAGCAGCACTAGTCACAGTAGCAAAAACATGGAACCAACCCTACTGCCCATCAAAAGTGAACTGGATAAAGAAAATGTGGTACCTAGACACAATAGAGTATTACGCAGCCATAAAGAAGAACAAAATCATGGACTTCACAGCAAACTGGATGGAGTTGGAGACCATCATACTTCGTGACCTACCACAGAAATAAAGAACTGAATGCTGCATGTTCTCACTCATAAGTGAGACCTGAACATCAGTCACATTAGCACAAGGGAGGGATCAGCAGCTGCCGGACACCGTTAGGGGAGGGAAGAAAGAAGGAAGGGCACGTGACAACACAAGAGATCCCAAACCAGGGCAGGTGAGGGCCAGCTGAAGGTCCAAACTTCACCTGCATACAGTCTACTTGAGTAGTTAATCCCTACTCGTATCCCATATCTCTATAATGAAACACAATTTAAAGAGAAAAGTTTACAGCATTGTTACTTTCTGAGAGTTCAAAGAGAACCTGTGCCACACCTCTCCCCTGGCTTCTGGTGGTTTGCCGGCAATCTTTGGCATTCCTTGGCTTGTCAAAGCATCACCCCATCTCCACTTTCATCTTTACATATCATTCTTCCCGCGTGTGTCTCTATGTCCCAATTTCCCGTCTGTAAGAACAATAGCCATAATGGATCTAGGCACAGTCTAATAACCTCATCTTAACTAGTTACATCTGAAACAATCCAATTTCCAAATAAAGTCACCCTCTGAGGTACAGGGGGTTAGGACTCCAATATAAAAATTTTCTCAGGGACCCAGTTGCATAGATAACAGCGATGTACTCAGAGTTCCTTGCCTGATCAGATCCCTGAGAGGCAAAGTTCTGTTTCTGGGTTAATCTAACTCATCTTCCTTTGAGAACTGTTCTCTTTCCTCCAGCCCACTCTCAGGATGCTTCTGTGATACTGTTCCTTTGGTTCTCAGATGTCTCCTTCCACGTGGATGGGAGTGGTCTGCCCCAGAGTGGGTGAGTATTTTATCGTTTATGTTGTTTAGAATTACTGGTGCAAGTTGATTATAAAAAACAGGCTTACTTTTGATTGGTGTTATTATTGTTGCTAAATTCTCTACAGACAACGCGTTGCTTTATTGCCAGCACCAGGGTGGATTGCTCCCAGTGCCCTGCCCTTGATAGGCCTCTGCCTGATCTGCCCCTATACATCTCAGCTCCCAGGGGGAACAGCACCAATCATTTCCCGGGAGGCTCCTCAATCCCTATGCAAATAAAATTTCACCAAGACTCATCCCTAGATGAGCAAACATGCCCAGAGATGCTTGTTAGGGAAAATTATCCAAAACTTGCAAAAAGGCTAGGAGAGTACAACACAGCCTTTCAAAGACGTGCTGGGGTGCGGTTTAACGAGCCCACCCAAGGAACACATCACTGTCTATGGGAATGTACTGTTTATGGCTCAGCTATTTATTATTCAGTAAAGATTCAGACTCTGTGAAGTTACATGTTAACTCATAGGTCTTGTCCTGTAGAGGATGCAAACAATTTTGTCCAGTAGAAAAGATAACTTTGGTAAGCCATTAACAGCCATCTTATTCCAACTCTTTTTTTCTTAAATGTCTGTAAAGTCCAGTTCCTTGAGCCATTATTTTCATCAAAGTTACCATCTTGGTGGGTCCATAATTAATGAGTTAACACATCTTTATCACCAGTCGAAACACATCAATCAGCAGTAGACGGATATGACTCAAGCTGCATCCCAAGTCTTACAGTGTGTGACTTATTTCCACTGCAATTGCTCAATGTTCCAAAGTAGGATTGATGGAGACGCAGATATTCCTTCCATTGAGGTTATTCTACCTCCTCTTTCCTTTTCACTTATGGCCTCGTTGAAACCTCTTCCACTTACCGCTTCACATTTCTGCTTCCTCCAATGAAGGAAGAAGGGTAGAGGAAGGAAGAAGAAAAGTTGTGTTCATATATGTACAAGAAGCATTCGGAAGTCCACTTCTAAGGAGAAATGACAGTGCAATGTCCTCCAATCACACTGTGGGCTTGTAGCACAGGAGACTACATTTTTGGAAAATTAGATCTGAACAGAGAGTGGTCATAAGCTCTCACTGGTGGAAAAACCAGAAAAAACACTAACTGGGAGAGCTCTGTCCATGGAAATTCATTCTCTTTAGGACTTTTCCTAGGATTCCTAGGTACGCAGCTTCCTGTTTTTTCAAAACCTAATCTAGAGGAGGGATAGCAAATTCCCTGTTTCACTAAAATTAAAATTTCTTTTTAAAGCCCCAAAGTTGGTCATTGCTGTGTGCATTTCCAGGTTTTGGTTATGTAAGAGGATGTTCAAATGGAAGATTTGGCAGAGGCTCTTATGCAGTAGATAACTGATTTTGCAGTGTGTTGTAAAGCAGATCATCCTTGTTTCAAAGAAGAAAAGCAAAAGTCAATTACTCCCTTAACTTTCATCAGGAATATGAAAGAGTTTAGATTGGTAGAAATGAAGGGAGCATTTATGACAAGGGGTTCTTTGAAGAGGGCTATGCTGTGAGTCCCACCCACCATCACTTCTTCAAGAGGAGGGGCAGGGATGCTTCCTGGAGAGCTTGCCTTGTGTCCTCTGGATCAAGGGGACACAGTAGTTCTTGGATGTAAAAGATGAGATTAAAAACTAATAGTCCTTTCCTCTCCATCTCTATAAGTGGAGTACACCTCACCTGCCCCTTGACTTATCATTCTGCCGTGTGACTTAAACTGCCAGTGGGCTGCTGGTAGATGAGACTCGGACAGGGGCTTGGAATATGCTGCCTGTTGGGCGTGCCCCCTTTCCTTGTGCTTTTGCCTTTGTCATGGGAAGAATATACCTGGCCACACCTCCGATCCAAGGAGAATGACAGACCCTCTGAATAGATCTGCTGTTTCAACCAGCCCACAGGTATGAGAATAAACTATTGTTATCTTCAACCACTGAGATCTGTGATGGTTTATTATGCAGCACCACTGTGGTCATCACTGAATGATATTGCCGCTTTGGTAGTAGAGAAAACTGCTTTGGTAGTAGAGAAAAGGAGAATGGCGGCTTGCTGAATTGGAATCAATCCCCCTCCCAATTTATCCAGGCAAAGGCATGCTTGGAGGTTTCCTGTGGATCGGATATAGATACGTTCTCTGTGCTGGAGGGAGACTTGGCATGGGGTTTGTCAGATAAGACTGACCGATTCAACCTGTAAAGAAACAATGAGTTCCTCCTAAATTTAAACAGTTAATTATTCACATAGACAGCAGAAGCAAAAGTATCAGCTCTGTGTCCCTTGTTTCACAGGACACCACCAGAACAAAAAAGACTGAATGCCTGCAATGTGAACGCGGGAATATCCTGTTGCCAAAGAGCCCATACTATGCTACAACAAGGCAGTTTTATAGCCTGCAGCTGTGTCCTAAGTGGGAGTGAGACAGAAAGGCTTATGCCTTGTCAGAACCCAGGAGGCGATGAGGAATTGTCTCTTGACAGCCTCCCAGGAAGACACGGAGAAAAGTGAGAAATGGCCTTGTAGTAAGTAGCTCCTTCCACACTGTATATTATCATTAGTCTTCTGCTCAAAAGAGTGTTTGAATGTACTGCTATCAGAACAAATTTTCAAGTGCCAGGATGAAATCTATCGCAATAATAAAAATGCACTAGTCCATTTATTATTACAGATCAAAAATCTTTTTAAAGGCAAATTCATTGATACAAGTAATCATGATGCAGAAAAAAGTTTCTCTTAGCTTGGGCAATTTTTTTTTTGTTATCATTTTAAAAAAAAGCTGGTTTATACGTTTACTGTGAATAAAATCCCTACCAGATGAGAGCTCAAAAATAATAGAAAATTTTTGCAGAGACTCTGTGGTTGAAGTAGGACGTAATGAGAAAAATTTTACTCCTTTTGGGGAAAGTAACGCCAGTCTAAATTTTAGTAATGTTGAAGCAAAGCATGAATGATTTTATGGAAAGTGTTGACTGTCCTGCTTGTATTCTGCAAAATGCTACTCACACAGCATCTGATGTCCTTTCTACTGACATTGATGCAATTGTCATGAGATTCTTGAACTTTGGCATTTATATTGTTTGAATTGAGCAATTCTAGGATTTTTGTGATTGGCATCTTCAAGTTAAAAATTCTTCAAATTGAAATTCTTCAATTTTCTTGTATTCAAATGCCTACTGGATCCCTCTAATAAATGCAGTTGACAGAATCCTTAGTTTATTTGAAACACTGAAACCATATTTTAATTCCAAGGAAAAGGCCCTTAAACTTTTAAGTAATCTTTTGGGTGAAAGCCTACTTATTTTTAAATTTCTTACCACTTATAGTTTTCAATACTGCTTTAGCAGTAAGATTATGCAAACTGAAAGAAAAGCAAACAGTATTATTGAAGACTCAATTGCTTGAAGAAACTTACTCAATGTGTGAGAGAAAGAAATGACCGAACAATGTATCCCTTTAAGTGTCATGACTTTTAAAAAGGACAGGCTTACAATGAACAGGAAAATAAATTCCTAATTGAAGTGGATAATTATTACAGCACTTGTCATGACTGTCTTTTTAAATGGATTTCATTCCTTGAAGAATTTGATTATTTTGTATGGATATCACTAAATACTCTTCCAGTTTGTTTAGAATTGAAGAAGGGATTAAGATTTGACAGCCATGCTCTTCTCTTTGTCAGTTTCATAATTTTAAAAAGTGTTGATCAAGAGCTTCAACATAATGCTGAAGAATAGAAAAGCGGGTTATGCCATAGAAGATGGCATTATTTGTTGCAACAAATAAAATGTGAAGAGTGATTCTTAGAATTGTAAACTTTATGTCAGCACATGTTTGGTATACCAGCTCCGAATGCTAGTGTTGAGAATGGCTTCTCATTAATGAATGTTCAATAAAAAATAATAATAATAAATTGAATGCAGCCCTGTAGAAGCTATGTTACAATGTAACAGGAACATAAACTGTAACTGCAAGAAGTTTTATAAGCAAATTTCACAAAAGTAACTGTCCAGGACAGCCACACATCAGGGAAGTATAATTAAAGAAAGAGACATGTAATTTAGATTTTTATCAGGTATTTCAGACAAACAACAGGTAATTTTTAGTACCATATATAATTTGTAATATTTTTATTTTATCTTAATCTATAATGCATAAGCTATTCAAAATAATTCAAATTTACCTGGGTGTTTCATATTTTTATTTGCTTAATCTGTTAATTCTAGCCAGGAGTCAAATGGAGGGTGACCCAGGACCCTCCTAAACCATCTTACTTATTTAAGAACCAATCTTTCACACAAGCAGACCATGAGCTAAAGAGGAAAATTTCCATGATAAACATAGGGTCTTCAGTTGACTCTAGAATTCTAGCGGTTGTCTATACCAACGACAGAAGAAATCCCATCACTAATTCATTTCAGCCTAATAGCCTAACAGCTGGAAAGGTGCATGTAAAGATAAAATTTTTGTACAAATTTCTCAACATTTTGTAAGGTTTTTTTTTTTTTTTTTTTTTTTTAACCACAGTTTACATAAAATAAAAGTCACTCATGGTTCTTGCCAACTATAGGCAAAGTTAACACTGATCTCTGGAAGGTGTCTTCCTCAAAGAAATTTGCTTTGAGTACCACAGAGGTTCGCCTATCCTTGGGGGCAGCTAGAAGTCTCTGGGTTGCATTGTTTGTGTTTCTTAAGCATCAACAGCACTTCCATTAACATAGTCCCTAGTTAGAAGGTCAACTTCATTCATGTAAATATTCTCTGGGGCTCCTCTTTCCTTCTGAACTGTTTCTCTTAATGACCGCTCAAAATTTTTTTTACATGTTCTGTCCTTGTTTTGGTTTTATACCAAAAGGCATGTTACTGTCCTCAGACATGACTGTAGGGTTTTTAGCCAGTCTCAAAGCCATTCTTTTGCTTGCAGGTTACCTTTAGGATAGGTGATGAGGGCAAGCAGTAGCAGTAGCTGGGATTCCTACCAGAAATAAGACAGCAGAGATTCTTCCATAATGGGATGGTTATTGAAGGAGGATATAAAGTACCACTAACTAAGAGTCTAAAAGATGCCAGCTCATCAACCTGAGTTCAGCCCCAATAAGTAAAATGCATGATATACTTCTACTGAAATGACGACAACAAAACAATGGAAGGCATCAGTGGAAAAAGTCAGTGGATTTCTGTTCTTACGTATTTATGTTATCATAGATCTGGATTTAAGTTTTCACCAGAAAGAAATCAGTCTCTTCAAATTTGTTTCTTCTCCTGAAAAAACGAATAGATAGGGAGCACGTCTTCTCATAAATCTGTGAGAATTTCACACACAGTAGGCCCTCAGTAAATGTTATTTGTCCCTCCCCTTCATCCATCCATGCTTCTATACATAAACTATGTGTAAGCATGTATGGAAGCACGTATATATATAGTTATATAGTTGTTCAATCTACAGATATTTACTGAGTACCTGTTCTGTGTCTGTACTCTGGTAGGTGCTGAGGATAAAAATGGGGAATAAAACAGCAACAAACCCCCAAACCCAAGATTCTTGTCCTTATGGCATTTACATTAGTAGAGGAGACAGGCATTTATTAGACATTAAATGTCAAGTATAACAGTGACAGCTGGTATGAGGGACAGTTGATGATGCCATAAGAATATGTATTGGTGGCTTCAGGTAACCTTTCTCTCTGAAAATTAAAATTGAGTGTAGATCCAAAGGATAAGTAAGAGATGATTGTAACTGAGCAGCATGGGCAAAGTTGGGAATTCCCAGAAAGGAAAGGGGTCACTAAGGGTAGAATATGTTGGAAAATATAAAGAAAAACGGAAAGGCTTAGCACTTGGGTTGATCTTTTGTGCAAAGCTAAAGTAGATGACATCATGACACTCCTCTTAGCCCTAAAATTCAGTGCATATAACTTTGTATTCCACCACACTGTTTGTTTGTGGACTGACCCAGTGCGTAGCTATAGATTCGATTATTTTTAAAGGATCACTCAATTCAATTATTCATTGGCCAGAGTAACCAGATCATAAACAATTATTTCAGTCTTCTTAATAACACATTCGCTTGATTATAGAAATAATTGGGAAAGATGACCCAGGTAATTGGTTTAGAGAAAAATGGGTTTCCCCATATATGCAGGGCTTAATGTAACCTAACATGGTTTGGTTAGAATCTAGCTGGAAATGGAAAGATATGTTCATGACAAGCTAGTTTAGGCTTTAAAATTATGTCTTTGTTTATGATCTGGTAGTACTGATCTCATATTGACCTGACATGACCTGATATATTATGCATGGCTTCTAGGGGCCAAGGATATGTCCATATATCTGTCAGAGAGCTTTCATCAGCAATGTAAACCTTGAATGTTTAACAGAGTAAGATACTGTGCTATGGTGAGAGCCAACTAAGTCATATGAGAGATTATTTCTAAAGTGTTTATCCCCAAGTTCTTGCTTGGCAGAACAGGCAAGAGATTTGTAATCACCCAAACTGGGGTTTGAGGCCAAGTTTGGCCGTCAGCTGTGTGACTTTGGACAAGTGTCCGAAGTCATATGAAGCCTCAGTTTCCTCATCTGTAAAATGGGGATTATAATACTTATTTCTCAAAAACAAATGAGATCAAATACACAAAGTAATAAATGAATATTTGTTACCTTCTCACCTTCCTTTATGAAGGAAGTCTAAACATTCTCAATGAGAGGACTTATGACCCCTGAATAGAAGTTCTGAGTCCAGAAAGGAGCTCTTTGGACAATGACAGCAGAGTCCAGTAGAGAAAGTGTCAGGGCAGGATTCAAGAGAGAGGGAGGGCAGTCACTCCAGGGATTACACCTCCCAGAGATAGGGATATACATAGTGGTCTCTATGTGAACACATCAGACCCATCTGCAAAGGGGCTGGTGTGTTTGAGAACCATGAAATAACTGAAGAATGGGTGTGACTCTTTTAGTCCATTTGTGCTGCTATAGAGAGTACCCTATACTGGGTAATTCATAAATTGTAGAAATTTATTGCTTGCAGTTCTAGAGGCTGGAAAATCTAAGATCAAGGCACTGGAACTTGGTGTCTGGCAAGACACTTTCATTCTGTGCCCACACATGGTAGAATGGGCAAATACTATGTATTCATGTGGTGGGGGCGGAAAGGCCAAAGGAGTTGGAAGGGGATAACTCATTCTCTGAAGCCCTTTTATAAGGGCTCTATTCCCACCCACGAGAGTGCCAACCTCATGGTTTAATCATCTCCTAAAAGTCCCAGCTCTTCATACTATCATATTGGTGATTAACTTTCAGCACATGAATTTGGGGTATGCATTCAGACCATAGCGATGATTAAAAAGACCAATGTGCAAACAGCTGACCTTTGCTCTCTATATACAAAAAACACACTGCTCTAAACAAACGTTTTCATTTATTCAGCTGTGAAGATGCCAACTCAAAAGGCACGAGGGGACTTGATCTCTCCGAACTGTGTAATGCTATTGCTGTGCTAAGAGAATCTACATGGAGAAACTGGCTACCCTTGTTATTGTCATCACAGAAGGAAGATGAACTCCCATTCTTAGGGGACCAATTTCTGTTTTCCAGAGTCCTATGCACCCCTCAGCCTGCAAGAGAATTCTGTTGATGCCTACTTGGAGTTGGCTGCAATCTTGTGTTAAAATCAGGGTCCCATTAGCTGTAGGACTATTAATCTTCTTATAGACTATAATGGTAGACAGAAAACCACAGGCAGTGAAATAACAGCTGGTTGGGAGTGATGAAACTTTAAAAAGGCACAGTTGAGAGGCCTGGTGTGAAACCACACCAAAGCCCAGCCTTCAAGCCACAAACTCATTGACTATCCCCCACAGGCTGGCTGAAACACGTTCAGAACTGGAAAGATCCACAAGGTGGGTGTGAGAAGCCTGACATGCCCCGTTACTCATGTCACTTGCTGCTTAAGGCCTGGAAGAGGAAGCCAAAGAATAAAATCTCTAGGCTCACAAAAATTCTGACCAGCCCATAACACGCTTCTCTCCCTTCACTTCCCACCCTTGCCCTTGTCAACTGTGACAAAGCCATTGGCAAGTTGCCTGGAGAAAGATCTGGGTGCAGGTTGGAGAGTTTCTTATTCTATTAGGACTCATATTTTCTCAGTATCTGGCCTCAGCTTCAGCTATGTGCTAGTTTAAATAATTGCATTATTTAAGAAAAATTTAGCCTTAAAACTCCCAATGCTTGAAAGGAAGTTAACACTAACCAATTAAGTTAGCAACAGAAGAATGGTGGTTTGAAGGACAGGAAGGCTGCCAAATGTCTGAGCTCCCAATGAACCAGGCATGAGTATGAAAGTTGGACCTCGTGCAGGTATGAGATCACTTGAGTTTTCTCTCACAAGTCAGGGCAGGAGATCAGTGAGAAAAAGCAAATTCTGATATTCAGCTGGAAGTTGTTATTATGCATGGACCCACAGAGTATAGAAATGAGAGTGCTCCTTGAGGAAAAGCCAGTAGGGCCCAGTGTCCTCAATGCAGGACAGGATTTTCCCAGTGATCTATGAGATGTGTGACCTGGTAACTATGCAAGAGTTACCTTATCTACTCTTCAGAGCTTTGCTTTCACAGATATTTTCTTTTTATTTTTTTGCAAAAAGAAATCTCCTCTATGAGGATATGGAGAAATTGGAACCCTCCTACACTGCTGGTGAAGAAGCTACTTTGAAAACTGTCTGACAGTTCCTTAAAAAGTTAAACATAGAGTTCCCATATGACCCAGAATTTCACTCCTAGGTATATACTCAAAGGCACTGAAAACATACATTCACCAAAAAAAGGCAACACATGCATAAATGTTCATTATTCGTAATAGTCAAAAACTGAGCAGCCCAATGCTTCAACAGATGAATAAATAAATAAAATGTTTATCTACACAATAGAATATCATTCAGGCATTAAAAAGGATGAAGTACAGATACAGGCTAAAACATGGGTGAAACTTGAAAACATTATTCTAAGTGATAGAAGCCAGATAGAAACGACCACATACTGTATGATTCCATTTAAATGAAATATCCATAAGAGGCAAATATATAGAACCAGAAAGTAGAATGAAGTTGTCAAGGGACAGGAAGAGGGAATAGGGAGTGACTGCTAATGGGTATGGGATTTCTTTTTTGGGGTGATGAAGATGTTCTGGAGTGGGATAGTGGTGATGAATGCACAACCTTGTGAATATACTAAAAATGACTAAATTGTATGCTTTAAAATGGTGAATTTTATAGTATGTGAATAATATCTCAATTTTAAAAAGGAAATCTTCAAAGTGAGAAGACACTGTAGAAATATATAGCTAAAGGACAGAATTTAAATTTGCATTTAGAGATTCACATGCTTATTTGGACTTTGAGTAGACAGGTTTCATTTTGAGCATTTTATGACGTCTAAATAGGGTATTTTTTAAAAGGAAAAAAATCATAAATCTCATATAAATATAAATGAACATTTCCGAGGCTTCATTTAATCTATTAATTAATGAGGAAACTAGTAAGATGTTACAACAAGTTCAAAGGAGAATTCAAAGAAAGAGAAATATGAGCAATAAGGGATGATGAAATGAACTTTCAAAGAAATGTAAAATGGGTCTGTCCTCAGGGCAGTAATCAATTGCATTCCACAAGGCATAATTCATTTGTGTTTTGATAGACAAGAATCATTTGTATTATTATCAGTTTTCTCCAATTTACAGCACTGTAAAATAGCTCAAAGTCAATAAAAGGCAGGAAAAGCTTTAGAAGGGTGTGCTGGAGAGAACATCTAGCAATCAAAACTTTTTGTCCATTATAAAATTCAAATTTTTTTTCTGGCTTGTTTGAGAGATTGTAGGCACTTTACTGGTTAAATTAAAAAATGGATGATTGCTACTGGACAGCTTTGGGCTGAGGATATGTATGTTCTGTGTTCAGAGCAGGAATGCGAGGGGAAATGCCCCAGAAAAAGAATTTATTTATAAACAATTATGTGTTTATTCTTACATGTCTAAACTTCGGTCACCTTTAAAGTACTCTCTATTTGATGCAATACACCTATCAAGATGCCGTTTCCACTGTTCAAAACAGTTTTTGAACTCATCAATTTTGAAGCCTTTTAGTGCTTCTGCCATTTTTTGTTTCACTTCTTCCATATCAGCAAAACATTTTCTTTAGACGATCTTTGCATCTGGGGAAACAAAAGAAAAGTCATTCAAGGTAAGATTGGGTGAATAGGGAGGGTGGGGCATGGAGACCATGCTGTTTTTGGTCAAAAGCTGCTGAACACTCAGTGTGATGTGGGCAGGGGCATTGTCATGGTAGAAGAACCAGTAACCTGTTTGCCACAATTTTGGATGTTTCTTCTGCAAATTGTCTCTCCCAACAATGCTAGCTGGTACACTGATGTCAATGGGTTCCCAGAACACGTACCGAGTGAGGGAAGCCTGTATTGCAGGGGGCTCACTCTCCAAAAGAGAATTTTATGGTTTTTGTTTTTTGTTTTTTGAGATCCCCCTTTGAGAGAGCACAGAAGAGGAACATTTCTTCTCAGGAGAATTATTTCAACAGGGATAGAGCCTACTGGAGTGGGAAATGGCTTGATCAGAGACATAAAGGCAGGGAAGTTTAAGATATGTTGAAGGGACAATGAGAAGACCAATTAACACACATAACAATGACAAGATGAGAGAAAAGACTAACAGCAGTTTGGTTACAAACACACAAGGAGGAGGAGGTGAAACCTATGAGTGGAATTCTCAAGAGGATAAGGAACAACTTTAGCTCCCTCAAGGTTGCCATTTCCCCTAGACCAGTGTTGTCAAGCATTTCATTGTAGCATCAGGATCCTTTGTTTTCAAACACAACCTGACACACGTTAGTTAAAAATGAACCTTATTGAGACTGGGTGGGGACCTGGAGTCTTATCCATTTGGCCTTCTTTGCTCTACTCGATTAAAGACCGCACTTGAGGCAAATATTTTTGGTCACAGGATTTTCTAGAGCTCTTTGGTCCATGAAGGACTCAATGGAACATCGTGCAAAAAGCTGCTGAGTTGGATGAAAATGACAGCTGGTTAAAGCAACTTGGAATTCTACCCTTGTGGACAACTGTCTGATGTCAAAGATAGATGATGCCTATGGTGGTAAAGGCTATGATTTCAAGCCACAGCGGAGAGAATGAGGTAATTCATAGAACCTAAAGTCTGAGCCAGAGACATGAAATCAAAGTGATAGGCTGGGGCTCAACAGTGTAGGATCCAGATCACGGGCAGAATCACCAGAGCAGGGCATCACTCCCAGGATATTTGAGTTGCAGTAGCTGTTTGTGGATATCTGGTGGGTTTTATACCCATGAGAACTTGACCACTTGGCTTAGTAACTTTCTTCTGCATCTCTCTCTGAACATATACTCTACTGTCCATATCAAAGACAGAGTTACATCTTGGGATTCATCAGAGGAGGTCGCACAAGAGTTACCAGTCCAAGGGGATTCATCACATGGAACTAACGAGGGTGGTTTAAGCTTGAGGTTTTGTGCCAAATCCTCCTTCTCATCTGAACCACCCTTTTCTAAGAGCTTGGAAGTCTCTGAACTCAGAGATCTTGACGAAGGACATGATCAGTTAAAAGTCACTAGGTGTCAGAAGGGTTCAATTTATACTAATCAGTTGTATAATCAGTATACTTACCCAATATATTTAATAAGTCTTGACTTTGGATGCAAGCCTGGATGATTTCAAGGTCATAATGCCCCTGGTTTTTAATTTCAGATTTTTTCTTAATGAAGAGCCTTTAGAGAATCAATAAAAAAAAATGCTCTAGTCAGGCTGCTGATGAGAGAAATGGCTCTTCAGTTATGAAGGGAAAATACATTTTGGACTTCCACATGGCAAAGAAGAGCCTGGGTTATGGAATTTTCTCTGCAAATTGCAAATGTCTCTGTGTGCAGTAGTTTGTATAATATGCACTGTTATTAGACTCTGATAAGCTTCTTTGTTGCTTATGAACAAACTGTGCATGCTGAGATTAACAATCTAATTATCCAAACTGCCAGTATCCAAGATACTGTCTCCCAAGATTAATGTGTTTGTGTTATGAATTTCACTCTGAGTGAGAGACAGTGGTCCTAAATAAATTGCACTGAATTGCTGTTACAGACAATGAAAATAAATCAGCTTCTCATGTCAATTCTAGACTTGGGTGATTTCCACTGTGGATAGAGTAAGGCCAGTCTTAGAGTGTTAGAATCAAAGCTAAGCAATTTTGTGGACCGTAAAGAACCGTGATGATTCTTCTTAGCTAACTAACTTGCTGGTTTCCTCAAAGCTCTGTCACCTGAAATTGTCCTTTTTTCTATGCCTTTCTTCAGATATTTATTTCACCCTGTGACTTTCAACCCTGCCTAGATGCAGTAGAGTAGTCCTGAAGGCCGTCCATCTGTGGCAGAGATGTCCTGACATTGGGGTCGCCTCTAACACAGTGATTAAAAAGTGGCTCTGGAGACACATTGCTCAGGTTCAAATCCCAATTTTTCTCTTTATTCATTATGCAACCTTGGGAAATATTTAATCATTCTATGCTTCAGTCTCATTGTCTGTAAGTGAGGATGATATTGCAAAAATATATATTTTGTGTGTGAGGATAAAATGAGTCACAACATGTAAAATGCATAGGACAGTGCCTGGTATGTAGTAGGCACTCAATAATGTTAACTATTATCTTTGTTATTATTATATAATATGATGGAAAGAATCCTGCATGTGGAATTTAAAAAAATAAACAAATCTGAGTAAAAATTTTAGTTCTGCGACTGGAATTCCAGATCTGCAAATTTAGGAAATGTTATTTTAACTCTCCAGTCTGTTTCCTATCTATAAAAGGCAGTAACATTTACCTTATGGAGTTTCTATGAGCATTAAATAGGAAAGCACATGGAACCAGGGCTAATATTACATCATTGTCAAGGGCACACATTCTGGGGCCACAAATGACCTTGGTACTAATCTCAGCTAGCTATGTGACCTCAGGTATGTCATTTTCTTTTTAAACCTTAGAGCCATTGTCTGTAAAATGGAGACAGTAATGCCGTTTCTTGTTGTGAAGATTAAATGGTTTGTTTCTGGCCTGTGTACCATTGAGCAGTTGATAAACACCATGAACAGTACCATTAATGAATCTCTCAACAAACACGTGGCTGATAGCTGTCACTCAGGGTACCCATCTGCCATCCCTCCATCTCTTCCCACCCATTCCTCGAGATGTACCAGCAACCTTCCCTGCACCTGCTGTACAAAGGAGGAAGCTTGAGGGTAATCATAGCTCTCAGACCTCTTCTCCTCAATATAAACCCCATCTGTCCCCTTGGGAGAGAACTTATCATGAGATATGAGCAAACATTGTCCCTGGCCTGGGCCTCCTGCATGTAAAGATCACAAGAGAGAAAGGAGTGGGTTCCATCAAAGGTCTTTATTTCTGCTCCCTGGCCAGCGAGCAGACACTCTGGTAATAGTGCTTAGCAGAAGTATTTCTCAGTGTCTTCGGTAAGACGAAGCTTACAAAAGACTGACATGTATTTTTAATTCAGTGGCCTTGGCTAGTGGAAGTTGCTATTTCTTCTCTCCTCGTTTCAACCCAGAGAACAACACTTGACATTTTTTTGGTAATGCACTGTACTAACCAAAGGGTTTGTATGACAATAAAACCCTGTGGGTTGCAGGTGTTTGTTAGTACCATTCAACAGATCAAGGGAGTGTGGGCAACACATGTTGACTGAGGGGCTGGAATGTGTCAGACACTCATGAAATAGATCTTATGATCCTGCTCTTGCAGTTGAGGAATCTGGAACTCAGAGAGATGTGGGGCTGGTTTACAGTCACACAGATGAGAAGATCCACACGTGAGATTTATCCAGAGTCTGTTTATTCCCAAACCTTGAAGCTTAAACCCAAAGTACAGAAAGAATCAACGACTTGCCACGTGTGCATTATTACTAAAATGTGATGGGAAGAGGGGTGGTCCACTGATTATTTGAATGCAGATTTTTAAACATTTTTAAATTTTAAAATTGTGGGGTACAATTCAGGGTTAGGTATACAAATATTCATTGTGCAGGTACCCTTGTTGATGAGGTGTGTCCCCCCTTCCCCACAGGCAGATTCCCACTACTGCCAATCCCCCTCCCTGTCCCCCCAAACCCCCACAGTTTACAGTTTTTTTTTTAAAGCAGAATGAATAAGTCAAGAATCTGCCCCTGAGAAACTTATATTTCATAAAATGCATTT
>CAUYQG010275846.1:0-12457 GCA_963574415.1 Tarsius wallacei | reverse complement strand
GCTGAGGCAGAAGGATCGCCGGAGCCCAGAAGGTCGAGGCTGCGGTGGCCGGGAGCGGCCACTGCACTCCAGTCTGGGCGACAGAGTGAGACTCCAACTCAAAAAAAAAAAACAACAACAAAAAAACCCCACATTGGATATGGTGGCTTACGTCTGTAATACCAGCACTTTGGGAAGCTGAGGCAGAAGGGTTGCTTGAACCCAGGATTTCAAGGCCAGCCTAGGCAACATAGCAAAAAAAAAAGGAAAAAATTATCTGGGTGTGGTGGCATGTACCTGTAGTCCCAGCTACTCTGGAGGATGAGGTGGAAGGATTGCCTGAGCCCAGGAGGTTGAAGCTACTGTGAGCTGTGATCATACCACTGCATTCTAGCCTAGGCAACAGAGTGAGATCCCCGACTAAAAAAATAAAAATAAGCCGGGCTCGGTGGCTCAGCCTGTAATCTCGCACCTTGGGAGGCCGAGGTGAGTGGATTGCCTGTGCCCGCAGTTCAAGACCCACCTGGGCAACTTGGCGAGACCTCATCTCTACAATAAATAAAAAAATTAGCCGGGCATGGTAGCGCATGCCTGTAGTTCCAGCTACTTGGAAGGCTGAGGCGGAAGGATCGCCGGAGCCCAGCAGGTCGAGGCTGTGGTGCCCGGGAGCGGCCACTGCACTCCAGTCTGGGCGACAGAGTGAGACTCCAACTCAAAATAAAATAAAATAAAATAAAATAAAAATAAAGCACCCAACTCATTGTTTTCTTTCTTTTCCTTCTACACTAATAAGTAGGTCAGAATTTGTCTTCTGAACATACATAGGTCCCAAATGACAACTCTGGGGCGTCTTGAGGGCCACATACAGTTACAACATTGGAACAGAAAACACCCAGAAAACCTCAGATCTCATAAAAGATGGCTGAATGATCAGGAATGAGGGATTTAAAGGAATATCAGTCAGAGAACAGTAGCTAGTCTTGGTGTTTATGATGGTGGCTCTTCACAGCTTTCTTAAGACATGGTTCATCTTTAGCACTTGTCACACTTGTAACCTTGAGAAGCTTGACTGATAGTTCCAGGAGGCAGTTGAGTTCACTGAGGAGTGTTTTGAATTCCTAAGTTGTTCTCCTAGTGACAGCTGTTCAGAAAGGAATCAAGGGGCTATAAATAATGGCAGATTAGCACCTTGAATAGACTGTTGGGAATCAAATAGACAGCTGGTTCTTATAGATTTTTGGAGGTGGAATATAGTGTTTCTTTATTGACTTAAAAAGAGCAAAGAGTATGTGACAATTTAAGGCAGGAATAATCTTCAACCTTTACATACTCCTTATTTAATTTTGGTAAAGTAAGTAGGGTAGAATTTCAGAAATTAATTAGTTCAATTTTTTATGCTTTTAAAGGGACATAGGGGTTATGTTTCGCCATTCTGCAGTGATCAAAATGGGAATGAACAAATACAAAATCATGAAGTAATCACAGTGTATAGCTTACCTAAATTTGCTTTGATAGTAAAAATACGAGCTGGGAGCGGTGCCTCACACCTGTAATCCCAGCACTTTGGGAAGTGGAGGCCAGAGGATTGCCTGAGCCCAGGGTTCAAGACCTGCCTGGACAATATGGTGATACCTCGTCTCTACAATAAAACAAAACATTAGCCCGGTGTAGGGGGGTGGGGCATGCCTGTAGTTCCAGCTACTTGAAAGGCTGAGGTGGAAGGATCGCCTCAACCCAGCAGGTCGAGACTGCAGTGGCCGTGAGCATGCCACTGCACCCCAGCCTGGGTGACAGAGAAGTGAAATTTTGACTTAAGAAAAAAAAAAACCTGGTTCTGGTAAAAGGACCTGTAGTAACCTTTTTTAGGGGGGGAGGGGGGCAGTAGTAGTTATCTATTTATACATTTAAAAATTACTCCAAAACTGAATTGCTTAAAACAAAATGTTTACAATCTCAGTTTCTCTGCATCGGGAATTCAGGAGCAGCTTACTTGGGTAGTACTGGCTCAGTCTCTCATGCCATTGCTGTCAAAATGTTGGCTAGGGCTGCAATAATCTGCAGACTGGACTACAACTGGGGGATGGTTGTTGGCAGGGAGTCTCAGCATCACATGGTCTGCTGGAATGTCCCTCATGACATGGTGACTGGCTTCCCCCAGAATGAGGGGTCGAAGGAGGGACAAAGAGGACATTGCAGTGCCTTTTATGATCCAGTCTCCAAGTCACATACCATTACTTCTGCCTGTTTTCTATTTGTTAGACGCAAGTTACTAAGTCTACACCACACTCAAGTGGAGGAGAATTAGGCTCTACCTCTCAAAGGGAGAAGCGTCAAAGAACTTGTGACCATATTTTAACACCACCACAGGCTTGTTTTGCCTGATTTTTTTCTTCCTCAGTTGCAGGTAGTATAGTTTAGTACTTAAGAGCATGGTTCTGAAGCCAGATTACCCGAGTTTGATTATGGTTCTACCACTTACTCACACTGTGTGACTTAGTGTGAGTTACGTACCTTCTCTGGACCTCTGCTCCCTCATGTGTACAATTAGGAAAATAGCACCTACCTCGTAAGTGTGTGTGAGAAATAAATTGGTTAGTGTCACTAACAGATGTAGAACTAGGCCTGATACATAGAATGCTCTCAATAAATGTTAGCTTTTAGTATTGTAATTGTTGTTTGGGCAATAATGTAGCTCAGTTTGTTTGTCTCTTTATTTCTGTATAAACTAAAACAATGCCTGGTCTAACAGACACTACCTGATACAGTTTCTGGTCATCTTGTAAAGTCCCTAGGAGTGCATGAACACATGGAAGGAGCCAAGTGAGCTGACAGCTCTCAGTGCAGATCCTTCGTGTAGTGTGAGGGCTTTGAGCTTGTTGTTGACACGCCTTAAGAAAGTATCCTTTCCACTCCGAAACTCTAACCTGGAAAGGATTTTCTCCTCAGCTTGACAGTGATCTCTGCTCAGTATTCTTACGGTTCATTCACGTGGTCAGTCCATGCATATTTATTAAACCTCTTTGGAGTTCACAGGAAAGTAATTCTTCACAGTACTTCATCTACTATGGAGAATCAAGAGAAATAGCATATTTGCTAGCTCTCTGAAGTTTATCTCTCTATTCATACAACATTTTCATCTTAGATCTCAAACTGATTTGCTTAAGGTTAGAGTATAGTGCTTATGGGTAGAAAATTTTTCCTTAAAATAATCTGTGTGGGAGAAGGGGTAATCACAATTCCAACACTTTAAAAGGAAAATTATTTATTAAAGGACAGCCAACTATTTATAATCGTTAAATGTTTTCACTAAATACTGCATTTATATCTGGTAGATCTTGACCTGGCATCGAGTTGCCACATTCTTGGCTCCAGAAAGATGTTTTTAAAAGATGCTCATGAATACCACATGTCAAAATTGTGAAAGAAAGCAGATTTTTAAAATTTTTGGACATAAAACACTAATGATTTTTTTTTTAAGATATGAACTCCGTTTTGTAGCTGATTCAGAAAAATGTTCACTAGAAAAAATATTATACCAGATTTCCACCATCTTTCTTATTGATGCTATTCATTTTCATGGCTGGAAAAGATGATAGAAATGGCTTCCTTTAAAAGTGTTGCCTAGTTCTACACTCTGTTATAGTTTGACCTCTTAAATCCACCCAGATCCTCTTCAGATTTGGGTTCATTTTGTCAACTATAAAAGGATAATAGGATTGCATTTGGCTATACTTGCCAGAGTCCTGACTCCTGCGGCTTTAATCAAATAGGGATTTATTTTTTCTATCTAACAAGAAGTCTGTCTTTCTACTCTACTGTCCTTAGTGTGTGACTTCTGTCTTTGTGCTTGTAGTCCCATAGGTATAAGACATGTATGATTAGTTACGTGGAGTCATGTTTACAATCCAGGCAGAAAGTGGCCACACAAGCAAGGCTTTCCTGAAACTCAGTTTATTTTTCACTGGTCAGAACTGTTCTATGTGGCTTCTTACTTTCTCGAGTTTGCAGGGAATGGTTTAGCAGGGTACATTGCTATCCCAGATAAGATGAGTGTTCTGTAGTGAGGAAGAGAGGGAGATTGCACAGTGGGTGGCTAAGAACTAGTGTCTGCCACAGAGCTTGGATGCTTGCTCAAGTCCTGAGCCAATAAAGCAATCCATGAGTCCATTCACATGGCAGCAGAATTGAGTGATGTTATGGTACTTGATATAAATAATTAATCTGCTTTTTATTTTTCATGTTGGAATTAAGCAAAAAACATAGATTGGTTTACCCCTAGGTGATATACATGGTCATAAATCTCAGTAATGACCTTGTACACAATCTTGTTTTCCTCCCAGCAAAGTCCTCATTAGAATAAGGGGTGCTTGAATAAATAAACTCTTCCAAAAGTTGTTTTCAATTTAGATTTTTGATTATATGGAACTTTGTTTTTGCTAAAATGATTATAAAGCACCTGTGTGTGAAAACAATTATACATTGTTTCGATGAAAATTATACCCTTTTTTAAAAACAGAATTTGCAATCTGATGACAAATAAAGCCATGCTATCTTAGCTATAAGACTTTATTTCTAATATAAAAATAACACCTACATGCTTTTAAAAAATCAGCTAGTACTGAAAAACATAAAGAAGGTAAAAAAAATCACCCTTGATCCCTTTACCCAGCAATAATTCTTGTTATCATTTTGAGATACATTTCTATGCATATAAAATATTTGTGTTTTAGAGCTATGTATTTCAGGAATTTAGAGAATATATTTTGGAATTATTTGTGAACATAGTTCAGTATGAATAAACATATTAGCTGAGATGATCTCTTGACATAACAAAAGCAAGTAGAAGTTAATAATTTGATTTTCGTTATTCACAGCTGAAAAGTTTTAAAGTAGTGTTTCTGTAAAAACTTGACATTAATACATTCTTACTGATTTTTTATTTGTCTTGTAACAAAAAATAAGAGCTTTTGCTCTGAGCCTAGGATTTCCTTATTCCTCCCTGAGGCCATTTATTTATTTTGGGGGATCAAAATTGAAATATTAGAAAAATGACAGATGATTGATATGAAAATATATATATTTTTGCAGTGACCATTTAAAGTTCTGTGTGGGTTGGGTCTTTTTGTACCTGAACATTCATTTGCCTATCGTTTTCAGCTGCAGATATATTCCACCTCTCTAGTTAAATTTAGCTGAGGAATTGTTAGGTTCAGGTTATAATTGCTCTTTCTCTTCTCTTCACTTTCCCAGCCTCTGCAGTACTTTGACAAGCTTCACTCCTCCTGCAAGCAGTGTTTTCAGTGTGTGTCTTTTATGTGCTGTCGACAGGCTCTTTCCATGTTCTGCTGGCCTCCTACTCGTGAACGCCACCACCGCTGCCGCCCCCATGTTAGTACAGGGATATGGAAACAGCTGGGCAAAGTCATTTGTACTTTTAACATCTGCTGTGTGAACAGCCCTCAGTGGGCCCTTTCTCTTATCTTTTGCCTGCAGTCAGAGTCAGGTACCCCCAAAAGGTTCTTGGTGCCTTGATCATGGGCTCAAGATTCAAAAAGCTAGTCTTTCCTCCAAGTACAGATCAGAGAGAGAAAAAATACTATGTTTTCCATTTAAATGCTACTTTAACATTATTTATTGGGCAGATAACATTATAAATATAAAAGTGGAATTCATTTTGATTTTTAAAAATGCCCCTAACTATTCTGCAATTCTAGTCAACGATTTTATCATTTTTTGCTTCCTTCTAGACCTGGTCTGTGTGTAGTATCTGCACTGTTGTAATTAGAGTGGCTATCATTGGATTTAGAAGGGTTTTCTCATACATTTAATAAAATTCTTTCCCCTTTTTTTTTTTTACATAATCTTTATAGTGGTACTTAAATGAGTTTATTTTTTCAATAAATAATTCATTCATGTGGTACAAAATTCAAATTTTATAAAAGGATATACAGCAGAAAGTCATTCTCTCTCCTACCCCAGCTCCCATGCCATCCAGTATCCTGTCTCTTTCCCAGAGATAGCTGTTTTCTCTTGTTTCTTGTTACATAGCAATATTTTATTTTTTTAAATTTTGATTCTTTCCTTTGGTTTATTAGTTTTGAGAATATTGTGTTAGTTTCCCAGAATCCTCTCATGAAGACCAATGAAAGTGTATAGGGTTTATTTTTCCATATAAAATATGTTTTATTGTTCTTTTAAAAAAGTTCAGGGTTTAGTTTTAAATCAGGCAGCAATACCTCTCATCAGTTGACATCTCTCTCACCATGTCAAAATGGCTTCAGCTAGCAATTCTTCATTAAATCTAGAAGAAAAACCTTTACATTTTGAGAGGAAAAAAAATCCAGTTTTAAGAACAATTGTCAGTAGTCTGTAATTTAAAACAAAATGAGGGCTAGTGTTTCATGTTGCTTTATACACCCTTCTCTTTATACAGGAACAGGAATGTAATATTCCTACCTCAGGCGGGCACTAACACTGGCACACACATATACCCTCTCCACAAACAGCAAACATCAGAGCATGTCAAAAGGACCATGAAGGGTTTTGGTTTTGTTTGTTTGTTTTTTGAGTCGGAGACTCTGTCATCCAGGCTGGAGTGCAGTGGCATGCTCACAACCACCACAGACTTGACCTGCTGGGCTCAGGTGATCCTTCTGCTTCAGCCTTCCAAGTAGCTGAAACTACAGGCGTGCACTACCACACCCAGCTAATTTTTTGATTTATTGTAGAGACGAGGTCTCACCATGTTGCCCAGGCTGATCTCAAATCCGTGGGCTCAGGCAATCCTCTCGCCTCCACCTCCCAAAGTGCTGGGATTACAGGCATGAACACCACTGCACCTGACTGGATTTTATTTTTTACTTTATCATCATGAACTCATGGATGCTAACACATTGATGTAATTCAGTCCTTTGTTCTATTCTTTTTGATGCTCACATTGGCCCATCTTTGGCCAGTGGGAGCATCTTCACATTATCTTCTGAGTCCTTTTTGTACAAACCTCAGTCATCTTTAATAATTGTCTATTTTCTGGTGTGACAGAATGTTTCAGGCTTATCTTGTATTCACTAGTACTTCTACATTACTACAAAATATCTCATGTAATCAGATGTATCATCATATTCCTCTTAGTGGAGAATGGTTAAATTGTTCTCATCTTTAAAATATTATGAATAATTTTCAACCAGTATCTCTTGATTTATATACTTTTTAGTCATTGATGTATGCCCTTAGTATCTCTGTTGATATACTTTTCAGTCTTATGCCTTAAGTGTACATGTTCATGTGTAATTACTAATTCTAAGTATATGAATATTCTTTTAACTCTTAAAAATATTGCCAGATTGAATTGCCAAAGGATTGTGCCCATTTGCAAAATGTGAGTATGGTACTTTCAACACAGTACTAACATTTGGGTTTTATGATTCTATTTTCATATTCACTAAGTTAATCATATAAAATCTTAGATATTTTTATTTGCTTTTTTGCTATGAGGTTGAATATAATTATATATAATTTGTTTGCTAATTATGTCCATTTTAATGTGAGTTATCTGTTTATACCCTTCGCTCATTTACCTATTATGGTCTTTTTTTTTTAAAGAGTAAAACAATTTGTGTTCTTTGTATATTTTAAATGTTAATCTGTTGTCATGTTGGTTGCAAACATTTTATATTGCCAGCATTTCAAACATTGGTTGCAAGTATTAATTCTGCTCCAGTTATATAGAGATCATTAATTAACCTTCTTAGAGAGTGACCAACACATCTTAAACATAAATATCAATTTGCTGTAGTGAACAACTTATATAAGCTTGGCAAGTCGCTGTACTTTCTCCCAACCTCACATCCATCAAGTGTTGAATTGAGCTTTATCTCTTAGACTCTTTCCAATTCTGTAGCCAAGATTTTCTTAGTTAAAAAAGCATCGTATTTAAATAACCCTTGCAGTTCCTTGCTCTTAAATAGAGAATCTTTCCCACCAGGCCTTCTTTCACAACCTTCTGGTAAAGTTAAACTTCTTCTTCTGTCTTCCCTCCCCGCCTACATGGTTCAGTAGAACTCTGAAGAAAGAACATTGCCAGTGGAAATATATTCACTTAAGTGAAATCCCGTGATTGTTTGTTCATTCAAGTCAAAAGTGAGGGAGTCTAATCTTGTTGTTCATTCGCTTGTGTGCTGCTTCAAGTAATTGGCCATTGGATGGGCTCAACCTTTTGAAAAGCTTTACATAAAATAATTCTCAGAAGTATATTGAAAAAATATTTAATAACTTTTTAAAACAGATACTAATAAAACTGATTTTTTTTAAATCCAGTGTTGAAGATACTTATGGATTGTTAGTGTACGTTAGCAAAAGGTGATGATACATTTAATAGTTCAACTGTTGATTTTGTTTGACCCTTACAGTTTTAGTAATTTTTTAAAAAGCTTATGATGTGATCTGGCTTATCAAATATATGTGAGCTGTTCATATTTCAATGCTGTCATTAACAATCTGGTCTAAAACACCTAGCATTCTATAAATGATAAAAATAGAATAGGAATTTGCTATTGGAATGCTAACTATAATGCAGAGATTTGAATAAGTGAATAATTGACTCACTATGTCTTCTTAGAGGATACCATCTAGTAGTTTTACATTTTCATCTTTTTCAACATATAGCACCTGTTGTTTTCAGAAAGGTTAGAAATATGTGTCATTTATTTCATGTCTCTATTTTGCTGTCATTTAGAGGCTAGACTTTCAAAATGGAGACCCCAAAAGTAAACAAGCAAGTGAGGAGCCTCTGGATTTTTGATAAAGTCCTCAAAAAGAGGCCTTCAGAGGCCTCTGGGCCTTCTCTTGGAACCAATGACATGGTTTAAAGTGTTAACTGATGTTTTCTTTTTTTTTTTTTTAACTTTTAAATTTTAAAATTGTGGGGTACAATTCAGGGTTAGGTATATAAATATTCATTGTGCAGGTACCCCTGTCAATATTTTCTTATATGTAAGAACCTCAATAAGTAGAAGAAGCTCCTAGTGGCAGGTACTTTGAAAGCTGACATCTGAATAAAGCAGGGAAGAAGCCGGGCTCGGTGGCTCAGCCTGTAATCCCTCACTTGGGGAAGCTGAGGTGAATGGATTGCCTGAGCCCGTGGGTTCGAGACCCGCCTGGGCAACTTGGCGAGACCTCATCTCTACAATAAATCAAAAATTAGCTGGGCGTGGTAGCGTACGCTTGTACTTCCAGCTACTTGGAAGGCTGAGGCAGAAGGATCGCCTGAACCCAGCAGGTCAAGGCTGCGGTGGCCGGGAGTGGCCACTGCATTCCAGTCTGGGTAAGAGTGAGACTCCAACTCAAAAAAAAAAAAAAAAAAAAAAGGCAGGGAAGAAATAGGAAAAAAAAAATATATATGTAGAGAACATCCAGTAAACTAGAAACGAGTACAGCAGTCAGAGCTGTTTAATATATAGGGACATGGCTCAAAAAACCAAGCACTTGGCTTTATTTCTTTCATGGACACTATGAATTACACAGCTGGATTGTCTTCTCTTTCCTGGTGCTTCTAAAGGAGCTCAGAGCCAAGTTGGCGGTCCACTCCAAACAAGTGCATGGGCCTTCTCTACATTCACTTAGTAGTTTTTCTCATGGGTTCAAGATATTGTTTTACCCTTATTTTCCCTAAGTCAGACTTCACCTTTTAACAAATATATATTATAGTGCTTTTCCACCTTTTCTTCCCAAATTTATCCAATAGAGATACTTAATATAGTTTCACCCCAGAATGCTTGAGAGAGCTTGCCATAAATGGGAAACACTTTTTTTTTGGAGTCAAAGTCTCACTCTGTCACCTAGGCTGGAGTGCAGTGGCCCAATAACAGCTCATTGTAGCCTCCACCTCCTGGGCTCAGGCGATCCTTCTGCCTCAGCTTCCCAAGTAGGTGGGACTACAGGTGTGTACCACCACACCTGGCTAATTTTTAAAAATTTTTATTAAGACGAGATCTTGCTATGTTGCCCAGGCTGGTCTCAAACTCCTGGGCTCAAGCAGTCCTCTCATCTCAACCTCCCAGAATGCTGGGATTACAGAAGTGAGCCATCTTGTCCCACTGAAATACTTTTAAAGTCCGCTTTTCTGTATTGTAATGTAAAAGTTGGTGTTCTTCCCAAAATTTCAGGGAAGGTCAATATTTAATAAAGATGTACTGTGTCTATCCTGTAGCTCTATCTCCTGAAGTAGAATTGCTTATGTAGTGGTAAAATTCCCATGAAAAATGCCTTAAATTTAAATCACTCATGCATCACAGTGCAACTTAGTACCATTGCCTAGTAAATCCAGTACAGCTGCTGTTTCCTCCAGTTGAAAGTGTTTATTTTTCCTTTATTTGAATGTCATGTGATATAGTTGGTTTGCATTTAGGGGCTTTGTTATATGAAAGTGATATTATCTTTAAACTGTAAAATCGCAATAATGGTGAGAAGCCAGGGAACCTAAGACTGCCCTACTCCTCTGGTATACACATACACATTGTGAAATACTGAGTAGGGTTGCCTACACTGTTAGTTTTCTGTTCTGTCTTCTTTTGGTTGCATTTATATAGTTGAGTTTGAGTTATTTGACTACTAGCAGGAGGTCACTGGATTGGATCCTGCTATTACATCTTTAAGATATACGTGCCCCAGTTTTGCTGGCGTGGCTCAGTGGCTCATGCCTATAATCCTGCACTTTGGGAGGCGAAAGTGAGAGGATTGCCTGAACCCAGGGATTTGAGACCAGCCTGGGCATCATGGTGAGACTTCATGTCTACAATAAATCAAAAAATTAGCCGGGCTTAGTGGTGTGTGCCTGTAGTCCCAGCTACTCGGGAGGCTGAGGCAGAAGGATTGTCTGAGCTCAGAAGGTTGAGACAGCAGCGGCATCTGTGAGCATGCCACTGCATCCCAGCCTGTGTGACAGAGTGAGAGTCCAACTCAAAATAAGTAAATATTGTCTTTTCACTTAAAGGGAAAAGATTTAATTCTTTTTTTTTTTTGAGTTGGGGTATCTATCACCCAGGCTGGAGCACAGTGGCACGGATCATGGCTCACCACAGCCTTGACCTTCCGGGCTCAGGCAATCCTTCAGCCTCAGCCCCCTGAGTAGCTGGGACTACAGGTATGCACCACCATGTCCAGCTAATTTTTTAAATTTTTTGTGGAGATAAGGTCTCACTGTGCTGCACAGGCTGGTCTTGAACTCCTGGACTCAAGCGATGCTCCTGCCTCAGCCTCCCTGGGATTACAGGCATGAGCCACCAGACCAAACCAGAGAATGATTTAATTCTAACTGTACATTTCTTACCAATGATAACACATCTATGCAGTTGATTTCTTGTGTTTTTCCTTTTATATTCATTTTGCTTCCATAACAATTAAGCCTAAATATACTTAGTAACACTATCTTTTTTTTTTTTTTTTTGAGTTGGAGTCTAACTCTGTAGCCCAGGCTGGAGTGCAGTGGCATGCTCATGGCTACCACCATAGCCTCAACCAACTAGGCTTGGGCTCAGGCAATCCTTCCGCCTCAGCCTTCCAAGTAGCTGGAACTACAGGCATGCGCTACCACACCTGACTTATTTTTTGGTTTATTGTAGAGATGAGGTCTCACCAAGTTGCCCAGGGTGATCTCGAACCCCTGAGCTCAGTCAATCCTCTCGCCACAGCCTCCCCAATTGCTGGTATTAACAGCATTGAGCCACCGCGCCTGACCACACTATCCTTTTAGCACAAGGAAAATTTAATACTCTTACAGTTTAGAACATATTTTAGAAATGCCAGCCTCAAGTAAATCCACGGAGCTTATCATATAAATACCATAATTTTGCTATTGATTTCAGTCTAAGACAAATTTCTTTTGTCAGAGCTCAACAGCGTAAGTATGGTTATGTGAAATATATTGAAAATTGCTTTCGGGGGGTGGTCAGGTGCTGTAACCTTAAGAAGCACAGCCAGTTTTCTATGTTCTGGGAAAATAGAAAAGAGAATTGCTTTTCTCTCAATTCTGCTTTTGGAAAAGCCAGTCATCTTCTTCCTTGAGTCCCACGGTGTTAGAGTCTGTCTACTGTTTGGTACTCCCACCCTTCTCTTCATATTTTTTATTTTCCTAAGATTAGCTTATACTCTAACAAATAAAATATTTAAGAAAATTCCTCTTTAAGATTAGAATTGGCTCAGTTTCAGAATTATCTTTTTGCTAGTGTTAAATGTTTAATTTCTTGTTAAGAATAGTTATTTTTTAATTTTGAAAATTTAATCATGTTTTTTAAAAGGCAATGTGGAAGAGTGCAAAGAGTAGTTTAAAATTATCCTAAATTGCCGGGCTCGGTGGCTCAGCCTGTAATCCCGCGCCTTTGGGAGGCTGAGGTGAGTGGATTGCCTGAGCCTGCGGGTTCGAGACCCGCCTGGGCAAGCGAGACCTCATCTCTACAATAAATCAAAAAATTAGCCGGGCGTG
>CAUYQG010275836.1:0-12898 GCA_963574415.1 Tarsius wallacei | reverse complement strand
GTGACAGAGTCAAGTTGTTTTGACAGATATATAATGGCCAGTGAAGTATTGCCATAGGACTGACATAAAAGTTTAAGGGTGATATTGTGTTTTGTGTGGACATATAAGGCAAAAGGTTTGGCAGGGTTTGGCAGTCCTAGGATTGGGGCCTTTAGGAGGGCCTCTTTTAGTTTGTGAAAGTTAGAATTAATTGGGTGTGAGGAGTTTTAAAGGTTTGTGGATAAGGACTTGGGAAACTTGACAAAGAAACTTGGTTAGCAGACCAAAATTTGGTATCCATAATTGAATATATCCTGTGAGACCTAAGAAAGAAAGGAGATTTTTTTTGTGGCAGGTTCAGGCATGTTTTGAATGAGGTGTTTTTTTGTGTGTGTATGGGAATGGCTTAGGTTTTAGGAGTTATAGTGAGTTTGAGATAGGTTATTTTTGTTTTGGCAATTTGGGCTTTAGTAGGAGAGATTCGATATCTATGTTTTCCCAGAAAGTTGAGTAATCTAGAGGTATGTTGAATGTAAAGATTATATGAGAGACTACACAGAAGACTATTAACATATTGTAGAAGGATATTGGGGGTTAAGTTTAAATTAGATAGGTTTTGAGAAAGGACTTTTCTAAAGAGGTAAGGATAGTTCCTGACGCCTGGTGGCAGGCCCATCTAGGTTAATTGGGTTGATTTTTGTGTATTAGGATTTACTCAGGTAAAGGAGAAGAGGTTTTGACAGGCTGGGTTAAGGGGAATGGTAAAGGTGTTTTTTAAGCTTGGGACAGAGAAGTGTGCAGTGTGAGGTAGGATGTGGGAGGGCAGAGTGTAGGGGTTTAGAATGATGGGGTGAATGGGGATGATGGCCTGATTGATAATACACAGATATTGCATAAGCCAGTATGAATCTAGATTAAGGGTATTGTGAGGAAAGTTGGTTGGTTTTAGGATATTTGCTTGGAGCAATTTGGAGATGATGGATTTGAGTCCCTTTAATCCAGATGGGCTTAGAGGGTATTGGGAGTTGTTGAGGGATTTTGTAAATTGACCATAATGGGGTATGATGGCATGCAACACTGGGTGTGGAAATGTTCCAAACTATAGGATTTATAAGGGGAAGGAGGAAGGAAAAGGAGACTGAGGAAGAAGAGGGGTAAGCATTTGGGTGGCAAAGCAAAATGAAAGGGGTGGAATTACAAGGGGCTTGTAAGGGGTAGGATTATATGGAAGTCTGAAACTTTGTTAGAATATCCCTTCCTAGGTTAGGTGTGGGGCATTGTGGAATACCTAAAAAGAAGTGAGTAAAGGTTGTGTTGCATAGAAAATGGAGCAGTGGCTCAGTCATGTTAGGAGTGAAAAATATTTTACCTACTTTGACAATAGAGATAGAGGAGTCAAGGAGGGGTCCTGCATATTCTGGCAAGACTAAATACAAAGCCCTCATATTCAGTAAGAAAAAGACAGGCTTACAAGATACTCACAGTCTTACCTTAGGTTCTGTGATGATGCTGATGGTAGGGGTGGTGAGGGAGGCTAACTCTGGGCCCTGTCAGTCTTCAGTAGACAAGTTAAGGCATTTAGCCAGTCCCAACTGCGGATGAGGAAACCTGGGAGTGTTAGAAGTGACCATATGGAAGGGAGAGTCTCATTGGTCACAATCTGACTTCCAGTGCCCTTTTTTCACAAATAGAACGTGGGTTGGAAGTGGCTTAGGATTTGGGCATGCCCTTCCCAGTGTCCTGACTGGCCACACTTATAGCATTGTCCTGGTGATAGGTGGGGGTCTGTTGGGGGCTGGAAGGTTTTTTTGGAGCAAACAGAACCCTGTTGAAAGTCTGCGGCAAGTAGCTGGTGTCTGGTCTGATCTCTTTTTAGTTTTTGAGATTTCGTTCCTCCTCTCTATTGTTAAAGGCCTTAAAGACAATTTTGCTAAGATTTTGACGTGAAGTTTGGGGACCATCCTCTAATTTTTGAAGTGTTTTTTGTTTGTTTTGTTTTTTTTAATTTGTGGAGTGTATTGAGAAATGAAGTAAAGATGTAAATTGTTTATATTTTTGTTTGAGTTTGGGGTGAAGCTGGTGTATTTAAGCATGGCCTCCGAAGGGTGGGAGAAAAAAAGTGCAGGGTTTTCATTAGGCCCCTGAGAAATATTTTAAATTTTTATTTTTATAATTAAGTACTTTTAAAGCCTCTTTGTTTATTTCAGCTAATAGGCAAGTTATTATGTGACCCCTTTTCTGTCTTTCTGGGAGGTTGATTTGATAATCCCAAGAGGGCTCTGTGCAGGGCATTGCTGTGGCACCTATGAGATTATGGGCTGGGTTCTGCTGATGAAGAATGTCGGCATGATATTGAGCTGTTGCCCAGATGCATTCCCTCTCTTCTAGGGAAAGGGAGGAGGAAAGAATAATATACAGGTTGTGCCAGGTAAGATTATAGGACTGGGTGATATGGAGGAATTCTTTATGATAAATAGCAGGGTTAGAGTTAAAGGAGCCTAGGTGTTTTTTAATTTGAGATAGGTTGTCCAGGGAGAAAAGAACATAAACTCTGCCCCAGCCACCTCTCTGAGAGAAAGCACGGGAGTAGAACTTTGGGAATGACTGTGGGATGGAGGACATCGGGTTTGAGAGTGCATGTGAGGGGAGAGGGAAAGGAAGGAGGAGGCTGTGAATAAGGAAATGGAGAAGTGGAGGATAAAGGTGAGATGCGGGAGTTGGAGGTTGAGGAGGTGGTTGGGAAAGAAGTGGGGATTTATTAGCAGGATTGAAGTCTGATGAATACTATTTAATGGGAGGCATTGGGGTAGTAGGGTTCAGGGGTTTTTTGTTTAACAAGAGGATTTGAAAAGGATGATAGGTTTGACAGAAGGAGGGGCATAGATGGAAGATAGAGGAAAGCTTGGGCGTAGGGGATCTCAGACCATTTTCCATTGTGTTGAAGTGAATTTTTGAGGTTATGGAGAATTTGGAAGTTGAATTGTTAAGGATATGGAGAATTTGGAAATTACAGGTCCCGTTTTTGGGCCACTGTTGTTGTTCAATTGATATTGGGGTCAAGTTGTATTACAGAAGAAAATGAGACACTTTGGCTTTAGAGTAAGATCTAAATTTTTGAGATTCTTAAGGAAACATCCGAGAGGAGTGTCTCAGGGATGTTAAGAAAAGGCTTGACCCATACTGGATAAATTTGGAAGGGTGAGTAATCCTATTCCCAGGAATGGGAGAAGCAGTTGAAGGATGACGCATCCCCACGAACTCCAATTGTTCCCAATGGATATGGTGGTAGTCACTTTAAGGGCATCTCCTCAAGATGGCAACCAAGATTATCACTTGATGGTGATGGGAGGAGACCTCTTATCTGTACCAGTGTTTCTGACAGTATTTCTGTCTTGGACAGAAATGAGGGCAGGAGGTAGGAGAGGAATCCTGTATTGGAATAGGGGAAAACTTACCCCCTGATTAGTGACCGGTGTTTCATGAAGTGTCTGGCAATGGAGAAGGTCCTGGTGGAGTTGCCAAAGTTGGGGAGAGGGGAAAGTGGAAAAGGGTGAGAGAGGAGAGAGGATGGGGGGGAATGGATAGAGGAGAATGGGGCTAGGCATGGGGACAACTTAGGAGTTGGCACGTGGTGGGACCTTAAACACACTATCCTGGCTTCTACGCCAAATGTTAGGTCAAGAAAATGAGCAGATAGGAGAAGAGAGACAGGAAACAGGTGGCTCAACAGCAGCACAGGCTTATTCCAGGGAGGAAAACCTGTGGAGGGGACTCCAGATAAAACTGAAGCCTGCCCACTTATAGACTAAGGGTAATTTATAGGGGTTTGGGGAAGGGGTGCTGGTTTATTGGTTGTTAAGGGAAGGGTAGCTAAGGAAGAAATCTTGTGGTTAGCTAGCTGCTGCTTAACAGGATGCCCTATGTGGTCGGTGCTCAGCTGGTAAGTTTCCAAGCTGGTTTGTGTTAGCAAAATGGAGGGGACAATCTACGATGGTGTTCCTAAAGCTAGCAATATATGAACTTATTAACTGTCAAAATTACAAGTATTTTATAATTATATCACCTTGGTTGCAGTTATTACATACACTTGTGTCAAAGATCACACGATTGAGTTCCTCAAGATGGCCACATAGAAGCAACTGACTGGCACCTCTCGCAGAGCAGAACAAAGAGGAAAGCCCTGGCCATCAGTGACACCCAGCTATTTGAGCAGGTTGAGACAGAGGACACATCCCATATCTCACAGAGGACTATTGGGACACACAGAGAACAGGAAGGAGAGAGAACAGGAAACCAGTCTTGGAGGCAGGAAGTTCCCTCCCCACCCAGCTTGTCAAAATTAGAGTGCAGCCTCAGGTTGGAAATTGATGAGTGTGAGACATTAGGTCTCAACTCTTGCTACTGCCATAAACTAGGAGGGCCTCCCCAGCAGCACAAGACTTCAGTAACATGTAGGAAATAGCTGAGATATGGCACAGCTGTGTGCTTGCCAGCTGGAAAACCATCTGAGCTCTGAATGTCTACAGCCAAACCATTCCTGTAGGCAGCTCTAAGTGGCCAGCTCCCAGACCAATAAAGAACTCTTGCCAATTTGACTTGGTTCAGGGGCAGGTTCCACTCCTGCAGGCAGCTCCAGATTAGGGTAAACTGTGGGTTTGGTAAATTGCGACAGATTCTGTCGCTGAAAGAGCTTCTGAATTCTGAATTCAGATCAGCCTCTAGCAAGAGAGGGAGAGTTTGGAGGAACTCCAGATAATTTCTCTCTCCCCACAAGAATGCTTCTGGGCAATAGATAGCTCTGTTATTCCTGTGGCCACAGCAGCCAAGAAGCCCATACCACTTCCCACCCCCCTCCTTTCCCCCCCCCCCCGCTGAGTGCTCACAGCTGGGGATTGGAACTCAGACCAGCCAGTTCCAGCCTGTGGGGAAAAAATTTTGCTGCAGACACATCCAGGTCTGAGAACTGACAGATCAGACCAAGGAAGGAGATGGGAAGGTGGGGGGAAGAGCACCTGTAGTTCTACCTCCCGGGATAAACTCTTTTGTAAAACAGAAAAAAGCTTGGCCATCCCCATAGCATGGTCACAGTGGCCCGAGGTCTGGTTTCCCACTGGGGTAGCCAATTGTGCCCACAGGGGCAGCTGGTGAGTGATACAGTCTGGCCTATCCCATCCTGGCCAACTTTTCCCCCACACCACCCTAAAAATCCCAGAGGCTGAGGATCTTTGGAAGTTTCCATAACCCCACCCATACCTAGGAAATCTGCATACTTCTCTGGAGATACAGAGGGAAAAAAAGCTCACAATCATTGTCACAGATTGTTGTTTCCTCCAAGTGCCACCTCCAGGCTTGTGACCAACTGACAGAGCCTATTGCAACATCTGAGATAACAATACATCCCCTGAGAAGGAAATAAGAACAAGTCCATGCTACTGTACATCTTGCAGACCAATCCATATGTTACAGGCTGAAAAGAGGCCATTTCTGTTATGTTAAAACAGTCATTTAGCAAAGACTTAGCAACTTGAATTAAGCTGAGTCAGGCTAAATGTAGAAACCATTTGAATTAAAATTGAACATTTTTCCTTGCCCCCCTCCCACCCCCTTTACTGTTTTTGGATCTAGTAACTATTGCTGGTACTGAATGGAGCACAACCATCTTTATTGAGCCCCCTGATAAGCAGAAGACACACACAAGAAGACTTCATGTCCCTGGCAAAACCTCCGCCAGATTTAGATAAGAAATGGGGATGAAACTTTCCAAAGTCCAGAAATGTGACTGTTCCCTTAGTCTCTAGATGGCATCTGCTTTCTTTCACGTCTTTGTTTTAATTTTATCTATAATGTTTAATCAGGCCTCGTGAACCAGAACTCCTAGAATAAGCAAAAAACTGTAACCAACTAGAAAGTACACAGCCCCAAATTGTTCAAGGTAATTGTAACTTAAAAGAATGGCAGGATGGATATAATCTGAGCACTGCTTGACAGTAACTGTTTTGGGGGCTAAACACTGATTAAGAAAGAAACTGAGTAATGGTCATAAGACATGTAGTCATTAATAATCAATAGTTGGAAAAAGATTAGCAAGCAACTGTATGTTTTATTATGGATGAAAACTCTGCTTAAAAGAACAGGTATTTAGTGGATGCACAGCCTGTTCTCTGATCCCATGGTATCAGAATAAAACTCCTTATTTCTCCCAGCTTTATGTCTCTCATATTTGACCACAAGGGAAGCAGCCAATTGTTGAATCAGGCCATAACACAGTAGAGAGAAGACTCAAAGGGCTTCTGAAGAGATGTTGGTGACCAACTACTGTTAAAATTCGATCTCTGTGTCTTCATATCATGAGATACCTTAGAGGCACCTTCTAGCACCAGCCAACTAGTTGAAGCCTCCTAAGGTAGCTAGACCTAGAAAAGTAGCAGGACTCACAGTGGTGGGACCCTACAGATTATTACCCCTAAAGTAAGGAGGAGTGCAACACGACAGCACACTGTGAGATAAAAATAATAATAAAAATAAAAAATAAATCACACGAAAGACCACCCTAACAGGGAGCAACTTTATCTAACTAAAAAGCAACAAAACAAGTAAAATAAAAAGAGAAGAATCTGATATCACAGATGAGAAAGAACCAATGAAAAAACCACTGGCAATCTCCAAAGCCTTAATGAAGCATCACCCACAAAAACCCAGGCCCAAAATAATGGAATCCATCAAGAATGACATGTTTATAATGACAAACATAATTAAGACTAGGGGTGGCAAAAACAGTGGTGGAAAATCACGACAAGATAGAAGTACAGATCATCAGGCGATGAAAACAGTGCAGGAAATAAAAGCTGAGCTGACCAGTATAATAAAGGCTCAGTCTAAACTCCTGAAAATGGAGAATTCTTTCTTGGAATTTTGAAGCATAGTGACAAGCCTGGAAAGAAAGAAGTTCAGAACTTGGGAATCAAACTATTGAACTAATCAATCAGACATAAACAAGGAGAAAAGGCTCAAGAAGAATGAACAAAATGAGAGATTTGGCATTATGTAAAGAGATGAAACATATAGCTAATTGGCATCCCTGATACAGAAGAGGAAACTGAGAACACCCTGGAACAAGCCTCTGATAGGTCAGTTAGGAAACATTTTCCTATCTCCCTAGAAAGATGACCATGCAGATACAAGAGATCCAGAGAACTCTTGAAAGGTTCAAGAATAAGAAACCATAAGATACCATCTCCAAGACATATAATTATCTCCTTGAGGTAAGCATGAAAGAAAAAATTCTAAAGGCAGAAAAAGAGAAGGACCAGACCACCTACCAGGAAAGAAGACCCATCAGAATTGCAGCAGAATTCTCAGCAGAAACCCGCAAGTCAGAAGGGACTGAAGTTCCATATTTAACCTTCTTTAAAAAATAAAAAATAAATACAATTCCACCCAGGTATTTCTAACTCCTTTAAGATAAGCTTCATCAACGAAGGATGATTAAAATCCTTCCGAAACATGCAATCCCTAAAAGAATATACTATCTTCCTTCAGGAAATGCTTAAGAGCCCTTCAGGAGATGCTTAGGAAAGTTTAAGCATAAAAGCAAAAGAATGGTTTCACCCATCAGATCATATAGATCAACCACACAACCTGAGGCAAAACAGCCTCTTAATAACCATATGGCCAGAAGAAGAGTTCATGTATCAATAGTTAACTTAAAAGAGCATAGACCAAATGGACCACTCAGAAGGCATAGAGTAGCAAATTGGATAAAGAAACATGATCCAGTCTTCTGTTGTCTTCATGATCCAATCTTCTGTTACAAAGGACACTCAGAAGCTCAAGGTAAAGGGCTAGAGAGAGATCATCCAAACAAATGCAAAACTAAAAAGAGCAGAAGTAGCTATTTTTATATCATATAAAGCAGACTTTAAACCAATAAAATATAAAAAGGACACTGAAGGACATTGCATAATGATGAAAGCCTCAATACACCAGCAAGTAATATCCATCTTAAATATACATACATCCAATGTAGGATCACTCAGATTTATAAAACAATTGCTAATTAAATGAAGAGAGGACATAGACACCCATACAATTATAGTCAGAGATTTTAATATCCCACTAGCAGCCTTAGAGAGAGCATCGAGGCAAAAAATTTAACAAGAAAATCTGAAATTTTAACTCAACACTTGACAAATTGTACCTAATAGATATCTACAGAACACTTCATCCAATAACCAGAGAATACACATTCTTCTAATCAGCACATGGAACATACTCCAAGATTAACTATATTCTCAGGCATAGACCAAGTGTGAACACATTTCAAAAATTTGAAATTATACCAAGCATTTTTTCAGAAGACAGTGGAATAAAAATAAATATCACCACCAATTGGAACCACAATTAAAACATGCAAATACATGAAAATTAAACAATACGCTTCTGAGTGACTTTTGGGTTAACACAGAAATCAAAACAGAAATGGAAAGATTCCTGGAAACAAATGAAAACAAAGACAGAACAACCAAAACCTCTTTAATACCATAAAAACAATCCTAAAGGGGAAGTTTATAACATTGAATGCACATATCAAGAAAAGAGAAGGATTTCAAGTAAACAATCTATTGTCACACCTAAGGGAGCTAGAAAGTCAAGAGTAATCCAATCCAAGATTGATTAGAAAAATTGAAATTATTAAAATAAAATCACATGTTGAATAAAAGAGAATCCAGGAAAAAAAATCATAGAAAGGTTCAACAAGTCAAAAACCTGGTTCTTTGAAAGGATAAATAAGATTGAAAGATCCCTGGCCAAATTGACAAAAAAAGAGAGCAAGAAAGTCCAAATAAACACAATTAGAAATGAAAAAGGCAATGTCATAACTGACCTTGAAGAAATTCAAAAGGTTATCAGCGATTACTATGAACTTCTGTATGCGAAAACTAGAAAATCTAGGGAAAATGAAGGAATTCCTGGCATCACATTTCCTCCTAAGATTGAAGTAGGAAAAAATTGTAACCCTAAACAGACTAGTAACACTCCAAGAAATTGACTCAATTATAAAAAATCTCCTGCCAAAACAATTCTGGACCAGATGGTTTCTCAGCTGAATTCTACAAGACATGCAAGGAAGCACTCACACCAATGCTATTGAAAGTATTCCAGAAAATTGAGAAAGAAATAATTCTCCCTTGCTCATTCTATGTAGCAAATATCATTCTGATACCATAAAATGGCAAAGAACCAACAAGGAAATAAAACTACAGGCCAATTTCCCTGATGAACATAGATGCAAAAATTCTCAACAAGATTCTAGAAAATTGCATTCAACAGCACACACACTTCAAGGACTGTCCATTATACCAGGTGGGCTTTATTCCCCCAATACAAAGTTGGTTCAACATATATAAATCTATAAATATAATCCATCATGCAAACGTGTAAAACCAAAACCACATGATTATCTCATTAGATGCAGAAAAAAAATTCAATAAAATCTAACAACCCTTTTTGATTAAAAACCCTCAAACACCTAAGCACTGATGAAACAACCCTCAAAATCATAAGAACTATCTATGACTAACCTGCATCCAACATCATACTTAATGACAGAAGTTCAAGCGTTTTCCCTAATAACTGGAACAAGACAAGGATGACCACTCTCACCTTTGCCTTAAACATAGTACTGGAAGTTCAAACCAGAACAATCATGCAGAAGAAAGAAATCATGGGTATCCAAACAGAATAAGAGAAAGTTATATTATCCCTCTTTGCAGATGATATAATTCTGTATCTAGAAAATCCCAGAGGGTTGGTCAAAAACCTCCTTGTTCTGATAAACAACTTTCTTTAAAACTGGGCATACAGAATCAATGTGCAAAAAAAGTTGTGGTTTTATACACTGACAGCAAGCAGGCTGAGACCAAATAAAAAACATATACCATTCACAATAGCCACACACACACACACACACACACACACACACACACACACACACACACACTACCTCAGCATCATTCAGAGGAGAAAGACTTTTACAATGAGAACTACAAAACACTGTTCAAAGTAATCAAAGATGACACAAACAAATAAAAAAAACTCATGCTTATGAATTGGAAGAATCAAGATATCCATTCTACACAAGACAATTTACAAATTCAGTGCAATTCCTATCAAATTGCAAGTATAATTTTTCACAAAACTAGAAATGATAATACAGAAATTCATATGGAAGCAAAAAGAGTCTGAACAGCTAACGCAATCCTCAGCAAAAATAAAATAAGCTGCAGGCATCACCTTTCCAGACTTCACACTTTACTGTACAGCTACCAAGACAGCATGGTAATAGTACAGAAATAGACACATAGTCCAATGGAATAGGACAGAGAATCCAAAAATAAAACCACAGACAACTCATCTTCAACAAAGACGGCAAAAACAAACATTGGAAAAGAAAACCATATTTAGCATATAGTCCTGGTAAAACTGGCTTAATACATGCAGAAGAATGAAACTGGACCCATACCTATCATCATACATGAAATTTAATCCAAAATGAATCAAGGACTTAAATGTAAAACATCACCCTAAAAAAAAATCTTAGAAGAAGACATAGGAAACACCATCCTGTTCATTGGACTAAGCAATGAATTCGTGCCGAAGTCCTCAAAAGCCAGTGCAGCAAAAGTCAAGATTGAAAGGTGATAACTTATCAAACTAAAATTTTTTGCACAGCAACGTAAACCATCAAGAGAATAAAAAGGCAACACATGATATGGAAAAAAATATTTGCAATCTGTGCATCTGACAAAAGCCTAAAAGTGATGATCTACAATGAACTCAAACATGTGGTATATATCAAACAAATTGACAGAAAAAAATTAACAACTCCATTAAAAAGTGAGTAAAGAATATGAGCAGACACTTCTCAAAGGAAAACACTTAAGCAGCCAACACATATATGAAAAACTACTCAGCTTCACTAATCATTAGAGAAATGCAAATTAAAACTTCAGTGAGATACCACCGAACACCGATAAGGATAGTTATCATAAAAAGTTAAGAAAACATCAGGTGTTAACATGACTGTCAAAAAAAAGGAATGCTTCTACATTGTTAATTATAATATAAACTAATTCAACCTTGTGGAATACAGTGTGGTGTTTTTTCAAAAAACTAAAAATTAATCCAGACAGAGATCCCACTTCTGGGAATATACCCAGAGGAATATAAATCGCTCTACCAAAAAGACACCTGCATGTGTATGCCCATTGCAGCACAATTCACTATAGCAAGAACAATCCAGATGCTCGTTGAAACTGGAATTTTTAAAATGTGTTATATATGCACAATGAAATATCACACAGCCATAAAGAAAAATAAAACCGTGTCCTTTGCTGCAACATGGATGCAGTTGGAGGCCATCATACTAAGTGAGCTATCACAGTAATTAAAAGACTGAATACTTCATGTTCTCACTCATAAGTGGGCCCTGATCACATAGGCACAAATATGGGAACAACAGATGCTGGACACTATTAAAGAAGGGAAGGAGGAAAGAGGGATAAGGGACACACAACCACATACTGGTTACCAGGTCCACTATTGTGGGAGAGAGAACTCAGCCCAAATCTCACCTGCATGCAAATTATATATGTAGTAAATCCTCACATGTATCCAATAACTCTAAGATAAAATTAAAAATTAGCAACACTACTATAATAAGTAAGAAACAAATCTATCAATGAGGATTAGCTTTATTTCTTTTCTAAGAATGCATAATTGTGTAATGTAATGGAACTGAAATGTACAAGTTGTGTGTTTTCATCAGCTCCACCTTGATAGATATCAAACAGTTATCCTTCTTGGAAAGCATTCTGACACATAAGGATATAATTAGAAGTACCATAGCAGCCTATTGGAATCAATACATCCTTGAATATAGAGTTACAGTACAGCCTGAAAAAGTCAAGTGGCTTGGCTTAGATAAACGTTTACCTTTTAAGGTTATTATTTCAATCAGAATACTATAACAAAAAGCTTTTTCTGTTTGATGTTATTAACATTTCCTATTCATAAGGCTCTTTATTATGTGATTTTTAGGAACATATTCTAATGATGGAAATTATTGAACAACCCTGAAGTTAATAGCATTTCTTACAGATATTAAATGTCTTTGCATATTGACATTTTCTATTTTCTTAAATAGAACCATTATTTTATATTGAGCACTCTTATAGATAATTGAAAATAAAAGTAGTATTGGATCACCATAAAAGCAATTTGAGGTAGATGTGGAACAATTTGAGAATTATTCAAAGAGCAGTAATCCATACTTTGCCATCCAAAGATGGATGAAAATAATAGTAGTCAATATCTCATTAGGAAGTCCATTATAACCTTCATATAGAAGATGTTTGTTGTTGTCAGTGTTTTAGGAAACTAAAACAATTAAAAGTGTATTTTAACAACCAAATAAATTAATGAGCTAATCTATAGTAACAGAAGGTAAATAAATTAGTCACCACTTCTGCTCTACCAAAAAGAAATTCTGCAAGTCATTATGAAGCATATTAACCAAGCATTTGTTTAAACTGTATATAGTGGCATAGAAAATGTCATATTAGGTTTCCTAATGTACCAAGTTAGTGAAAAGTATGTAAGTAAAATATTTTCTCCTAAAATTTTTAAATAAAAATAAGAACAATCTAAGATTATTGGCTTCTGAATCATAGATTTTTCAACTAGAGACAAATTGTACTAAGTAGAATGTAATAATAACTGTGATTACCATAATGTTTCACAAACACTAGTAAATGTTTCAGCTGTACTGTAACTCTATATTCAAGGATGTATTGATTCCAATAGGCTGCTATGGTACTTCTAATTATATCCTTATGTGTCAGAATGCTTTCCAAGAAGG
>CAUYQG010275826.1:0-10765 GCA_963574415.1 Tarsius wallacei | reverse complement strand
AAAAAAAACGCTGTTAAACAGTTTAACCTAGCCAGCAGGTGCTGTTGCCAGTTTCCAGGGAGGGAACTTTTTTTTTAACTGTGCAAAAGCTGAGTACATGCTTAACCTAATTTTTGACATTGTAAATGTCTTTTTAAGCCCCCTTCCACAGTATTTCGTTATGCAGTGCTATAATTTGACAGCTGAATAAGTATTCCATGGGCTTTGTGTGTATACATACATACATACAAGGACGACAAGTTTGCAAACTCATCCTAGAAAAAATGCTACATGCCTCATTGCTGACTATCATTACAGTCACCTTCAATGTACTCCCCTTGGGAAGCTATGCACTGACACCAGTGCCTCATCCACCCTTCAAAGCAATTTTGGAACTCTTCTGGAATGGCCATCAGTGCTGTCATCCTATTACCCTTGATGTCCTGAATGTTATCAGAATATCTTCCTTTTAATATTTCTGTTATCTTTGGGTAAAGAAAAAATTCACTAGGGGCCAGATCATGTGAGTGGGGAGGGTGTTCCAATACAGTTATTTGTTTACTGGCTAAAAACTCCCTAACAGACAGTGCTGTGTGAGCTGGTGCATTGTCATGATGCAAGAACTCCTTCAGGACTATTTTTGCACACATCTCTCTCATGCCAAGATTTTCAGTTAAGATTTTCTTGTTTCTCTATTGGTCTACTATACTTCTCACAGGCAGCCAACAATTTTTATGCATAATTTCGTGAATTTTGCAGTGTTTTTGTCAGTTCTGCTCATTACTAGCCATCCTAACCTCTCTTCATCAGTGATGCTTTCTCTTCCCTCAGAAAAATGTTTAATCCATTTGTACACTATCATTTTCTTCATGGAATTATCTCCATAAACTTGGACTAACACGTCTCTGATTTCACTTCCACTCATGGCAAGCTTAATAAGAAATGTCATGTTTGGTTTTGCTGTAATTCAAACTCCAACATTCTCGCAATGACAACTCTGATGGCCATTCCAAAAAAAGAGTTCTAAAATTGCTTTGAAGGGTGGACTACTCAAAGGCATTGGTGCATAGCTTCCCAAGGGGAGAATTTTGAAGGCGACTGTAAGTGACATTCAGCAATGAAGTGGTACTTTTTCTAGAGTGATTCATGAACTTATCAGACCTCATATATATGGTGTATGTGTATATATATAATATTTTCATTATCTACTGATCTTGTTCTTAATCTTGTATATAGTTCTTAATTTTTGACATACTGTTTTCATTAAATCATTATTTATAACTTTTTCTTCCTTTAGCATTTTTCTTACTGATGATATTCATTTGCACTGATCTTTATTTGGTTATGCCATGAATTTCAAATGCTACTTTATGGAAGAAATGACCAGAATGGTGTTTAAAACCTCTTTCTTAGATTATGCATTCCAGAACGACAATCTAGAAATTCTTTTTTTCTTTTTTTGGGGGGGAGAGGGGGCTGGCCTTTCTATTCATCTATTTATATTTAATTGACAAATTAAAATTATATATTTTTATGGAGCACAGTGTGCAAAATGTACATACATACATTTTGGAATGATTAAGGTAATTACCACATCTGTCACCTCACAGATATTTTTGGGGGGAGTAAGAACATCTAAAATCTACTTTCTTAGCAATTTTGAAGTACACAATACGTTATTATTAATTGTAATCACCATGCTGTACATTAGATTTCCAGAACTTATTTCATCATTTCTAACCCCATTCAACCCCCATTCCCTGGTAACCACAATGTTCTCTCTACTTCTGTGTATTTGACTTTTTTAGACATCAAATATAAGTGACATCATTTAGTATTTCCATGTCTGACTTATTTCTCTTAGTATAATGTCCTTCAGATTCATCTATATTGTCACAAATGGCAGGATTTCCCTCTATTTTAAGGCTGAATAGTATTCCATTGTGTATATACCCCATGTTGTCCTTATCCATTCATCCATTAATGAATAGACTGATGCCATATCTTGGTGATTGTGCATGATACTGCATTCTTAATCAGAGTCATGTGCAAACACAATATGTACTCAGTGATATTTACAGTTCTAATCAAATAATAAAATACAACATGTACCACATAATGATGTTTCAGTCAATGACAAACCACATATACAACAGTGAACCCATAAGATTATAATAACATATTTTTACTGTACCTTTTCTGTGCTTAGATATGTTCAGATACACAAATATTTATCATTGTGTTACAGTTGCCTACAATGTTCAGTACAGTGACATGTTTTATAGGTTTGTAGCTTGGAGCAATAGGCTATACTACTTAGATGTATGATGTCTGCATGACAAAGAAATCACCTAATGACACATTTCTCAGCAACTGTCCACACCATTAAACAATGCATGACTATTTGAATTCTATGCATTTTACAACCAAATAATGCAAGTAAAGATTTGTTGCCAACATTTTTCTTCAGCAGGTACTCAAATTCTTCATTGGTTTTGCGGCTCATAGGGCCAGCTCACCTCAAAATCACAAACAACTGTGAAATGTCCAGAAAAAGTATCCAGTAAAGCAGTACACTAATCCTTTGTTTGGTTGTGTCCCTTTTGTAACTAAATGATCACTCTGACCTGACACTTCTTCCAACTCCTCCTCAGACTTGAAAAAGAAAGTGGCAGGAGTTAAATATTATTTATGTGGGCCTACTATAGTGAGTTTTTCTCCCTACTTAAACCATGTGGCAAATGTAATAGTCCTTTCTAATAGGAAAAAAGAGAACCAAGTAGGGTTAACTTCTGTCCAATTTTGCCCAGGACTGAGGGGTTTCCTGGCATGTGGGATTTTCAGTGTTAAAACCAGATCAGTTCCTAGGCAAACAAGATGCCCACTCACCCTAAATATGGTTGATGTGAAAAACACACTCAAGTTTTTATAAATATCTTTCCTTCTATGTTTTATGAAATAAATATATGTTTGTTACATTTAAATATATTATCTAGTGTTAATACATAGATTGCTTATATTTGTTGAGCTCTCACTGGAACAAAAGGTGCTAAACAATTGGACAGCCATATGCAAAAAATGAACGTGTGCCTATACTTTTCACAATATATACACATTAACTTTAAATAAATTGTAGGCCCGACGTGGTGACTCAAGCCTGTAATCCAAGCACTTTGGGAGGCCAAGGCGAGAGGATTGTCTGAGCCCAGGTGTTTGACACCAGCCCGGGAAACTTGGTGAGACCTCATCTCACGATAAATCAAAAAATAACTTGGATGTGGTAGCTCGTGCCTGTAGTTTCAGCTACTTGGAAGGCTGATGCTGAAGGATCACCTGAGCACAGCAGGTCGAGGCTGCGGTGGCCATGAGTTGCCACTGCACTCCAGCCCGAATGACAGAGTGAGACTAACTCAAAAAAAGAAAAAAAATGAATTGTAGACCCAAATAAAAATCTAAAACTATAAAACTTCAAGAAGAAGACATAGAAAAAAGCCTTTGTGATCTTAGATTAGGCAAATATTCCATTGATATGACACCAAAAACATGATCCTTAGGGAAAAAAATGATCAATTGGACTCCATCAAAGTCAAAAACGTCTGCTCTGTAAAAGTGAAAAGACAAGCATCAGGCTAAGATAAAATTGATGTAAAGACACACATCTAATAAATGACTGGCATCCAGAATATAGAAACAATTCTCATTATTTAGTAACAAGAAATAATCCAATTAAAATGGATTAAAGATTAAACATGTTGTCAAAGAGCTCATATTAGTCAGCTTGGGTTGCAATAACAAAATATCATAGACCAGGTAGCTGAAAGAACAGCATTTATTTCTCATGGTTCTGGAGGCTGGGAGATCCAAGACCAAGGTGCCAGGTAATTCAGTTCCTGGTGAGGGCTCCCCTTTCTTGGCTTGCAGTCAACTACCTTCTTGCTGTGTCTTCACGAGGTAGCCAGAGAGTGATCTCTCACTTATCTCACTTATCTCTCACTCTTCTTATGAAGCCACTAATCTCACCATGAGATACCCACCTTTATTACCTCATTTAAACCCAATTGCCTCCCAAAGGTCCCATCTCCAAATACCATCATATTGAAGATTAGGGCTTCAGTAAAAGAAATGGGGCAAAGGTAACATAATTCAGTTTGTAGCAGAAAGAACACAATAGCAAATAAGCACACACAAAAAATACTGATGATGCCCAACATCATCAGTAATTAATTAGGATAATACAAATTGAAACCACAGTGAGATACCACTACCCACCTGAGATAGGTTTTTTAAATTAAATTTATTTTTCTTTTTTCACATCCAGTATGCCATGGACAAAAGACAGAATTTTTTTTTTTTTTTTTTTGAGTTGGAGTGGGATCCTTCTGCCTCAGCTTTCCAAGTAGCTGGAACTACAGGCATGCACTACCACACCCAGCTAATTTTTTCTTTCTTGTAAAGACAAGGTCTCACCAAATTGCCTGGGCTGGTCTCGAACCTGTGGGCTCAGGTAATCCTCTCACCTCGGCCTCCAAAATTGCTGGGATTATAGGCTGAGCCACTGAACCCAGCCATTTTTGATTTATTGTAGATACAGTTCTCACCAAGTTGCCCAGGCTGGTCTCAAATCCCTGGGCTCAGACAATCCTCTTGTCTCAGTCTCCCAAAGTTCTAGAATTATAGGCTTGAGCCATTGCACCCAGTTAAAGGACAGATTTTTTTTTTTTAATCAACAATATCAAACATGGACAAGGATGCGGAACAATTAAAATGGAATTATACATTTTTTGGTAGGAATACAAATTTGTACCACCCCTTTGCAAAAACAGTGTGGCAGTTTCTGAAAAAGGTAAGCATACACTTTGCCATATGATTCAGTTATCCCACTCCTAGGTGAAATGCACACTTATGTTCACACAGAAACCTGTACATGAAACTATACAGTGTTGTCAACTGCAGTCTCCAAAAGTTGGAAAAAACCTGAATGTCCTGCAACTGGTAAATGTTTAAATCAATGGTGGTATATCCATACAACGTAATACTACTCAGCAGTGAAAAGGAGCAGACGGCTGTTACAAGAAACAACATGAATGGATTTTTCTTTTTTTAGTAGGAGTCTTACTATGTTGCCCAGATGGAGCACAGTGGCACACTCACAGCTACTGCAACCTTGACCCGATGGTCTCATGTGATCCTTCCAATTTAGCCTCCCAAGAAACTGAGACTATAGGTGTGCACCACCATGCCCAGCTTATTTTTTAATTTATAGTAGAGATGTAGTCCTGCCAAGTTGCCCAGGCTGGTCTCGAACCCCTGGGTTCAGGCAATCCTCTTGCCTCTACCTCCCAAAGTGATGGGATTACAGGTGTGAGGCACTGTGCCTGGTAACATGAACGAATTTTAAATGCATAGCAGAAAGAATTCAGATTCAAAAGGATACAAACAGCATGATTCCATTCATACACTTTATGAAAATGACAAAAATATAGGAACAGAAAATAAATCAGTAGTTGCTGTGGACTAGGCGCTGGGAGGAATTGACTATAAAAGGACATCTAAGAATTTGGGGAGGTGATGGAACCAATCTAAATATTTAATCTAGTGGTAGTTACACAACTACATGCATTTTTCAAAAATCATGGAATGCAGTCGTAGCTCACTGCAGCCTCAGACTCCTAGACTTGGGTGATCCTTCTGCCTCAGCCTCCTGAATAGCTAGGACTACAAGCACATAGTACCACAGCTGGCTAATTTTTAAATTTTTTTGTACATCGAGGGTCTCACTATGTTACCCAGGGTGGTCCTGAACTTTGGGCCTCAGACGATCTTCCCACCTTGGCCTCCCAAAGGGCAGGAATTACAGACACCACCCCCAACCTTAAATAGTTGTCTAACATTAATGGAGAATAATATCTTTAGATAGTGAAGGAAAATATATCCTAAAACTATTTTTAACAATCAAAGTATTATGTTCTATGTATTCCTTTTTTTAAACTTCCTGGCTCTTTTATTTCTTTTGAAAACATACAGCTTGTCATAATATCTATATTAATCTTTCATATCTGTTTTTGGTAACTGTGACATTTTAGTCTGGCTACTTTGGCTTATTCAAGGCAAGGAAAGACACAACTAAGATATCTCAAGGGTAAGTTGTGGCTATATCACAAGATTCGTTTTTTTCAGGTTGTGTATTGTTAGATTTGCAGGAACTCTTTCAACAAGAGCAGGAACCACTCTACAGCTGGGATCCATAGCCTCTGCAGCTGGTGGCAGGAAATCCACTGGGAAGCAAGATGGTGCTCTCCAGTTCGCCAGCTGGACTTCCTCTTCCTGACAACTGACTCTTTTCTGCAGGTCTGCTCTTTGATAACCACATTCTGCTGTAGGGATGCAGCGCTGTCGTCATATTTCCACAGCTGGTCATAAGTAAGAATAAATGACCTTCCCATGTGTAAGCATCTGTAATGTAAGGTAGTCAGGCTTGCATTATTCTGCAAAAAAAACTGTTATGACCAGAGTGTGAGAATGTAGACGTGGATTTTTCAGACATTTCATTCCTTCCTTTTACTTGTACATGAGTTAAATCGTTGACTTATTAGTTATTGACAAAGGGCTATAGTGGGTACCAATATATATAAGTTTTACAGAGTTAATGTGTTGTTTGACAAAATGGATAACCCGACTGAGTATACAGGGCCCTATAAGTAAACCAAGGAAGACAAGGATGAGGGGGCCTGTTAGACTAATGATGAGAGTTGTTAACCGTGGGTTCCAGTCAAACAAAAAGTGGAAACAAGATTTATTATTATCTAACTCTTTTTGCTGTCTATTTATGTTTTCCTTGACTTTATGGAGGATATCCTTGATAATGTCTGACTTATTAGCATAGAAGCAACAGGATTCTCTGAGAGCAGTACAAAGTCCCCCTTGGGATAAGAAAAGTAGATCTAAGCCTCTGTGATTTTGGAGAACAACTTCTGTAAGAGAGTCTACTTGGTCATGGAGCTGGTCTATGGTTGATTGTATATATTTTAAGTCAGAATTGATATCTCCTGAAAGGTTGGTCAAGTCTAATTTTCCGCGAACTAATGCTGTGGTGTTGAGTGCTGTAGTTCCGGCTACGTTTAACTCAATTAAGGCTGGTATGAGGAATGGGACAGCACATTTTTGGCAAGTTAATGGGAGACCAGGGGGATTTAACAACAGGGATCTTTGAGGACCACTATAGGCATATACTTGGGGTAAAACTTGAACAGTTATAGATAGGGTAAGCTTATTAGTTAATATTTCAGTGGTTAAACAGGTTGTAAGGCCTGTATGACAAGCAAGCCAAGTATCAGCTGGAGCCATACAGGCTGTGGATTCAGACACAGTTATAGTAAGAGACAAGTTACAGATTTCAGAAAATGGAGAGGCTGTTAAATTGAAATTTACAGTTATTAAACAGGAAGTCTTTCCGGTTACATCCCCGAGTGTGACACGAATTATTTTCTGAGAACTTTTATATATAGTTTTGTCATGTTCTAGGCAGTATGGGACAATAGGGGCCTCAACTCCTAGGCCTATATAATAAGGGGGTTTTGGTTTTAGACATAACCAACAATCTGAGGTTAGATCTGGCCAGGTGATGTTAAGCAGACGGTGTATGTGGGTTAACATAGGAAAAAGGCTAGGTGACTGGCATCCCCCCAGGCGTCAGCGGAGGCGAAGGTGGTTGATGGTAGTCAAATAAGGGATCATTAAGTTCTGACAATGGTCCAATCTTGGATGGTCTCATTTGGGTCTTGAGGAGGATTATTTGTCGTTGGATGGTGAAAAGAGCTCCTGAGTTATACCCATTTAAATGAAGTCGTATGTCCCAGGTGAATCACATAACCCAGGAAAGGAGGGAGGGGTTGTTAATTTTTATATAAATTGGGGAGTGACTGGGATGGCTTCTTTGGGCACCCCACCATACAATAATTTTGGAGGTATCATTTGGTCTTCGGGGGTAAGAAGCGATGGTAATGCATTCCCAACGCAGACAGAAAAATTTGCTAGCCTAATTATACAGACCATTAGTGGGTTGTCCTGGACGTATATAGAAATCAATGTTTCTTAAATCTATATTTAGAGAGCGAACCTTTCCATTTGAGGGGGTCCCTGGTCCGTGATATCTCTTGGTTGGGTTGTTGTTAGCTCTATTTTATTTTTGGCCTGTCAGGTTTAATAAGTCTGTCTTGAATAAGACCAGGTTGAGAGGCTGACTGTTGGACCATTCTTTAGTATCTAATATTATTCCTCCACTAGTGAGGGTAAAGGAGTACCAAGTGGGACGCTGAGCCCCGCTTTCAAGCATATGGGCTAAGAAACGTCAGAATAAAGGCAAAAGAGTCTTAGCTTGTGGTGGCCAGTTCCAGAGATGATTGTCTCTGGTCGGAGCAGGATGTTGAGCTCAGAGGGTGACCTTGAGAAGGTTATTAGGGTCTTTTTGTACAGTCCAAATATCCGAGGGTGGAGTGTCATCATCGAGGTCATCTATCCCAGTTTTCTGGGAGTAATGGATCCAGGTCAGAATTCCGTCAACCTTGAGCGCCGTTGGAATAGTGAGGATGACACTGTAGGGTCCCTTCCAGGCCAGGGCCAATCCTTCCTTCTGGAACTTTTTGACGTAAACCAAGTTCCCAGGCTGGAACAGATGGCACGGTGTATACGATGGGATGGGCAGAACGTCACAGACGTTGGAGTGGATGGTAGCCTGGACCTGTTGGAGGGAATGAAGATAATTTAATAGGGATTGATTAGTAATTTCTTCAAGAACGGGATCTTGTAACCAGGGTAACAAAGGAGGAGTCCTACCAAACATGATTTCATATGGAGTAAATCTAGCATTATAGGAATGTATCAAGCCCAGAGAAGGGCCAGAGGCAGGAGATTCACCTATTTTTCACCAGTCTCTATTATTAATTTGGTTAAAGTAGATTTTAAAGTCCGGTTCATGTGTTCAAACAGTCCAGAGCTTTGTGGTCTGTAAGCACAATGTAACTTCCAGTCAATGTCTAGTGTTTTGTTGACCAGCTGGACTATGGACAAGGTGAAGGCAGGACCATTATCAGAACCAACAGAGAAAGGGGGCCCAAACCTGGGAATAATTTTGTTTAACAAAGACCTGGTAACCATCAGTGTGGTTTTATTCTTGGTGGCAAAGGCTTCTATCCATCCCGAAAAAGTATCTATAAACACTAGCAAATAGCTGTACCCCACATGGGGAGGTTTCACCTCAGTGAAGTTTACTTCCCAGTTTTCTCCTGGGGTTAATCCTTGGGCCCTGATGTTGATAGTGAGCCTCGGCCCTTGTTTGGCATTGACTTGAGCACAAGCCGGGCACCTTGTAGTTGTTTTTTCAGCCATATATTTTAAATCATTGATATGGTAAAAACGGTTTAACAGTTCAGTCATCTTGGTACCACTCAAATGGGTGGAAGAATGTAGTTGTTTTACCAGAGTGTATCTAAGAGTTTCAGGCAGAATAATTTTAGAGTCCCTGACCCACCATCCGGTGGGATCCTTTTGAGCTCCCATCTGGTCCACTTGCTTTTCTTCTTCTTGGGAGTAGGTGGGCTATGGGAAAGAAGGGACTGAAAAAGTCTTAGTCAACAGGATAGACAGAGGCTCGACTAGAAGTTCTGCAGCTTTCCGGGCCGCCTGGTCTGCCAGGTGATTACCAATTGTCTCTGGAGTATCTGATTTTTGGTGTCCTCTGCAATGCATGACGGCTACCTCTTTGGAGAACCATATAGCCTCTAAAAGGGCCAAAATCTCTTCTTTGTTTCTTATAGTCTTACCCACAGCCATCAGAAGCCCTCTTTCTTTGTAGATCATAGCATGGACATGAAGAGTGGCAAAGGCTTATTGACTGTGAAGATGTTTATCCACTTTCCTATTCTCCAACCGCAGGGCCTGAGTTAAGGCAATTAACTCAGCTTTTTGAGTCGATGTACTGTTGGGTAAAGACTATAACCAGATCACATTGTGAGCCGTGGTTACTGTGGCACTAGACTTGTGGACCCCTCCTATTACCAGATTGTTGTCATCCGTGAACAGGACAGTATCAGCCTGGCTTAAGGGAATGTCCCGAAGATTAGAGCAGCTGGCTTGAGAGATGTTTATCATGTCTTCACAGTCATGTATTGGCATTTCAGGATTATCATCAGGTAGCAGGGTGGCTGGGTTGAGACATTGAGTAGGAGAGAAAGTTAGTCTGGGTTGATCTAGTAAAAGGCTCTGATATTGGGTGATTCGAGTATTTGATATCCAACAGCCAGAGGCTACCTGGAGCAGCATTTCAACAGTATGAGGAACAGTCAAAGCCAGATTCTGGCCAAATGTTAGTTTATCTGTTTCCTTGACTAGTATGGCCATAGCAGTGATGACTCAGAGGCACAAGGGCCAGCCAGAGGCCACTGAGTCTAGTCTTTTTGACAAATAGGCCACTGGCCATCGCCAAGGTCCTAGAGTCTGGGTAAGGACCCCTTTTGTAATACCTCACTGTTCATGAACAAACAAGTGGAAAGGCTTAGTAACATCTAGGAGGGTTAAGGCCAGGACCAGGGTAAGAGCCGTCTTTACCTGCTGGAATACTTGTTCCTCGGTAGCAGTCCATTCTAGTGGCTGATCTCCTGCTCACAGCTGCAGACTTGGACACATGTTTAACAGGTATTAAGGCTCTCTTACAGCTTCTTCAAGACCTGGGCTACCATGTCTTGGCCAAAAAGACACAGCTCTGCTCAACAGAAGTTTCCTACCTGGGATA